>PITA01018501.1:0-40185 GCA_004023965.1 Spilogale gracilis
CCCCCCCCACTTTTTTTAATTTGGTGGGAAGAAGAGGCAGAGCGAACATCCCAAGCAGCTTCACACCCAGTGTGGAGCCAGATGCAGGGCTCGATCCCACAACCCCAAGATCATGACCTGAGCCAAAGTCAAGAGTTGGACACCCAACTGACCGAGCTACCCAAGCACCCTTACCATCAACCATTTTTAAGTGTATAGTTTGGTGGTGGTAGTTATATTCACATTGTTGTGAAACAGCTTCAGAACATTTGCTAATCTAAAATTCTATACTCACTCAATACCATTTCCCTTTTCTTTCCCTCTCCCCAGGCTCTGGTAAGCACATTATAATTTCTGTTTCTATGAATTTGACTTTAGATATCTCATATAAGAGACTTTAGATATCTCATATAAGCAGAATCATATACTTTTGGGTTTTTTTTT
This sequence comes from Spilogale gracilis, assembly GCA_004023965.1. Classification (NCBI taxonomy): domain Eukaryota; kingdom Metazoa; phylum Chordata; class Mammalia; order Carnivora; family Mephitidae; genus Spilogale; species Spilogale gracilis. Next base: position 424 of record PITA01018501.1, read on the forward strand.
TTTGTGACAGGTTTATCTTACTTAGTGTAATATCCTCGAGGATATTACACTAAGTTCATCCATGGTGTAGCATGTGACAGAATTTCCTTCCTCCTTAAAGCTGAATAAAATTCCATTTTGTGTATATATCAGTTTGCTTATCCATTCATCTGTCAGGGGATATTGGAGTTGCTTCTACCTTTTGCTGTTGTGAATAGTGCTGCCATGAACATAAGTGTATGAATATCTTTGAGACCCTGCTTTCAACTTGTTTGGCTATCTACCCAGGAGGAGGATTACTAGACTGTTTGGTAGTTCTATTTTTAATTTTGAGGGGAACATCAATGCTGTTTTCCATAGTAGTATGATTTTATAATCCTACGAGTTAGAACAAGGGTTCGAATTTCTCCACATCCTCAGCAACACTTGTCATTGTGTATATTTTTGATAGTAGCATTCTGATAGGTATAAGGTGATATCTCATTGTGGTTTTGATTTGCGTTTCTCTAATGAGTAATGAGATTGGGCATCTTTTTATAGCTTATTGGCAATTTATATATCATTTTTAGAGAAATATCTATTCAAGTCCTTTGCCATTTTTGTTGTTTGCCAGTTGTTGAGTTATAGGAGTTCTTTAGATATTCTAGCATCCCCCTTCTTGGTAGAATCCTTTCTTGGTTTTGCAAGGGCTTGGGTTTTGTAGCTTTCATCTGGTCTTTACAGTTCTCAGAGATATTCTTGCCCATACATGGGGTTTTAACTCTGTGTCTTTGTCGGGGGAGGAGGGCCTGTGGTTTCCTAGTCTGTCATCTTGCTGATGAAACTGTCATAGGAAAATGTTTTAGCATTTTTTAAAAAATTTTATTTGTTTATTTGACAGAGAGATCACAGGTAGGCAGAGAGGCAGGCAGAGAGAGAGGAGGAAGCAGACTCCCCGCTGAGGAGGGAGCCCGATGTGGGACTCGTGGGACTCGATCCCAGGACCCTGAGATCATGACCTGAGCTGAAGGCAGAGGCTTAACCCACTGAGCCACCCAGGCGCCCATGTTTTAGCATTTTAATACAATGTTTATGTTTCAATGTTATGTTTAAAAAAGATCCAAATATAAAATTACACAGTCTGTTCTGAACTATATGAAAATATTCACGGAAAAAATACTGGTAAGAAATGTATTACAATAAAATATTCTTTTCTGTATGCTCTAAACATTTTACAACAAATTTATATACTTTTGTAATCAGGAGGGAGGAAGGCAACCTAAAAAACAACTACAGGGGTACCTGGGTGGCTTAGTCAGTCAGATATCTGCCTCTTGATTTCAGTTCAGGGTCATGATCTTTGGGTCCTGGGATCAAGCCCCACCTTGAGCTCCATGCTCAGGTGGAGTCTGCTTGAGATTCTCTCTCTCCTTCTCCCTCTGCCCCATCCTCACTCGTATGGGAGTACACTCTCTCTCTAATAAATAAATAAACAAATAAATAAAATCTTCAAAGAACAACAACTAGAAGCTCAGAAGTAGACTGGGGTGATAGGAAAGGAGTCTTATAGTCAGGGACCCAAAGAGCAGAGAAATAGTGTTCTGAAGGTGTGTAAGGTAGAGTTAGAAAAAATAAAACGATGCTAAGAGTAAGAAACGAGTAGTAGGCAGGCAGCATCTAGAGGAGGGTTGGGTGGGCAGAAAAGAAATAACCTTCCAAGTCAACCAAGATGTCTGAGGAGCTGACCCTGGAACCTCTCCCATGAGACACATACTTTGTATGGGAGGACTTCCTCCCAGTGTAACATGGCCTGTACCCTTTAAACATAAGGGGCAGCAAGAGGCATGGGAACTACAGGGGAAGAGAAAGGGGAAACACCAAGAATTGCAGTCCTTCGTGAAAATGACTGTCCAAAGTTGCCCAACTTGAGGGAGTTCCCAAAAGCAGGGTGGCCAACCGTCCCAGTTTGCCAGGACCACCTTCCATCACAGGAAACTCCTTAGTCCCAGGTGACCCTGGGCATTAGTTCCCCTACAAGCCACGCTCTGTCACACGCACACAGTTACCTAGCTTTGGCTGCCTTTGTGAGATAACTGAGAATGGGTTCACCTTTTCTTTTTAAGTTTTTACCTTTAATTCCAGTATAATTCACAGATAGTGTTATTTTAGTTTTAAGTTTACGATATGATGATTCAGCACTTCCTTACATGACTTGGTGCTCATCGTAAGTGTACTCTTAATTCCCTTTACCTATTTCTCCTGTCTCCCCCTCCCCTGTAACCATCAGTGTGTTCTCTATAACTAAGACTCTTTTTCTTGGGTTTTCTCTCTTTTTCCCTTTGCTCATTTGTTTTGTTTCTTAAATTCTACATATAAGTGAGACCATATGCTATTTGTCTTTCTCTGACTGGCTTATTTCACTTAGCAGAATACTCTCTCAGTCCACCTGTATTGTCACAAATGACAAAATCTTTCTTTTTATGGCTGAGTAATATTCCATTGTATATATACACCACATATTCTTTATCCATCCGTCAATGGATACTTGAGCTGCTTCCAGAATTTGGCTGTTGTAAATAATGCAGTAAACATAGGAGTGCATATATCTTTTTGAATTATTATTCTCATATTCTTTGGGTAAATACCCGGTCGTGTGATTACTTGATTGTAGAATAGTTCCATTTTTAACTTTTTGAGGACCCTCCATACTGTTTTCCACAGTGGTTGCAACAGTTTGCATTCCTACCAGATGCAATAAGGATACATAGGGTTCCTTTCTCTGTACATTCTTGCCAATGCTTGTTTCTTGTGTTTTTGATTTTAGTCATTCTGACATGTGATATTTCATTATAGTTTTGCTTTGCATTTCCCTGACGGCGAGTGAGGTTGAGCATCTTTTCATGTGTCTGTTGGCCATCTGTATGTCTTCTTTGGAGAAATGTCTGTTCATATCTTCTGCCCATTTTTAAATTTTTAAAAATTTTTGTTTATTCATATATTTATTTTTTTTTATTTTTTTATTTATTCCTTTTGAGAGAGAGAGAGAGGCAGAGGGAGAAGCAGGCTGCCCCCTGAGCAGGGAGCCCGATGTGGGGTTCGATCCGAGGACCCAGAGATCATGCCCTGAGCTGAAGGCAGACACTTAACCGTCTGAACCACCCAGGCACCCCTGTTTATTTATTTTTGAAAAAAATTTATTTATTTGAGAGAGAAGAGAGAGCATGGGGTAGGGAGAGCGGGGGGAGAAGCAGAGTCCCCACTGAGCAGGGAGCCCGATGTGGGACTTGATCCCAGAACCCAGAGATCATGACCTGAGCCAAAGGCAGATGCTTCCCCGACTGAGCCACCCAGGCGTCCCTTTTGCCCATTTTTTATTGGATTATTTGGCTTTTTGGTGTTGAGTTGTATGCATTCTTTATATATTTGGGGATTCACCTTTCCTTAGATACTTCTTCAGTAGACAGTTTGGAACCCCATTAATGAATGAGTACTTTTATGAAAAATAGAATGCAGTTCTGCCCTGGGCAGATGCAGCTTGACCACAGCCTGGTGCAGCCCTGCATGGAAGGTGCCTCTGGCAGACACAGCCCCCGCCCGCGGACGCAGCTTGGCCAGCAGAGCCACGGCTGCTTTCCGGGTCCCCGTCCTTTGTGCCGTACTGACCACACCGTCACTGGCAACGGGCCTGCCCCTCAGGCTCCCAAGGGATTTGTTTCCTGTCCCAGACGTCTCGAACATCAGCAATGCCAGAATAAAGAAAACGCTTTCTTATTCATTGTACTATGTATTTTTGCCTCGAGATGGTCTGCCGCGTATGTAAAAATCCAAAATAGACACTAGATTTTTTTCACATATAGGATAACGTCCTGCCTGAAACAGATGAAAAATAAATAAATTAGAGCACCTGGCTGGCTCAGTTGGTTAAGCAACTGCCTTCAGCTCAGGTCAGAATCACCATGGCCTCCTTCTCCCTCACTCCTCCTTCTGAGTCTCTGATAAAAAGTATGTTAGACTTTTAAAATATATTTTCTATGTCTCCTATCTTCCCTTTTGCATCTTCCATCTTTTTAAAACTTTTTTTTAAGTTTTTATTTATTTAGGTAATCTCTACACCAGATGTGGGGCTTGAACTCACAACCCCAAGATCAAGAGTCACATGCTCCTCCCAATTGAGCCAGTCAGGCACGCCTGCATTTTCCATCTTTTTATCTCTTGGAATGATGCTCTGTATAATTTCTTCAGAGCTATCTTGCAATTCTTTAATTCTGTCTTCAGTTGTACTTCTTTTGTGGTTAAACTTATCCATTGACATTAGTAGGTATGTGTGTTATGTATTTTGGTTATTGCATTTTTTTTCCCCTAGAAGTTCTACTTAGTTCTGGGATGACTCTATTACTGTCTATCGTTTCCTATTCCTAAAGATGTCAACAAAACTGCCTTGTTGATCTACCTTGTTGAATTATTTGAGGCCTATTTGAAAGTACCTTCCTTCAAGAAGTATTTGCGTTTGCTTTTATGATGTGTAGGGGCACTAAGTCTTGAAACACCTTAAACCAAGTTCGGGGATTAATGTTCCCTGACCCAGACACACCACTGGCAGTGGCTACCACATAAAGAAATAAACAGGAAAATCAACATGCACACATATTTATACGGAAGATGTGAGCACAGGGCTGCCTGAGGTTGTCACTGGGGTTCCAGGAGCTATAAACTTAGTATCTTCTAGGTGGAAGCAGCAATTGTGTCAGCAAGAGCAGAGAGAATAGTGAACTCCTGGGAAAATACAGATGTGGTGGGAGCCTAGCAGAAAGCAGTCAAGACCATCCCAAACAGGAGGCAGGAAAGCGTCAACAGAGGTAAATAGCTGAGGGCCCTCAAGTTCTTACCTGATGAGTTACAGCTACTAATGAGCCTTCAAGGGCCCATGGCATAGAAAGGTCAGCATCGTAGCATGCTGTAGACGTCTCAGGTGAACTGGCAGGTATGTTCATCCTTGAAGGGAAGGCTGTTTGCAAGTCAGGGGCAGGGGCTTAGATTTGGGAATTGTTTTGTCTTCTAAATGCTGTGTCATCTTAGAACATTTCCTCTCTCTGGGCCTTGTTTTTCCATCGGTGAGCAACACTTTTGTTTTTGATCAGTGTTTCATTTTATTTTTTTAAAGATTTTATTTATTTGAGGGAGAGAACACGAGTGGGGGTGGGGGCGGAGGAAGAGGGAGAAGCAGACTCCCCGCTGAGCAGAGAACCTGGATCCCAGGACCCTGGGATCATGATCTGTGCCGAAGGCAGAGTTGAACTGACTGTCACCGAGGCGCCTTTGTTTTCCAGATTTTAAGCTGCACACAAACTCCCTAGGGATCTTGTTTAATTGTGGGTTTTGATTCAATAAGTCTGGGATGGGCTCTGAGAGTCTGTTTCTGTCTAACGAGCTCCCAGTTGATTCTCATACTCCTGATCCAGTGGCCCAGACTTTAAGTAGAAATGTTGTACACAAACTCTCAGCTCCCTCCTGGATGGTTCTAGGCAAATGGGAACATCTGAGAGCCTTTGAAGACTTTCTGGTTAAACAGATCTGCTTTTCAAATGAATCATTTCATCTCCTATTTGGGGATTGGGCTCCAGTGTCTCCTCCTCCAGGCAGCCTTCCCTGGACATTTGTCTAAGTTGTCTCTCACCACCAGCCTGGGCTGGGAGCTGTCTTCTGGGCGCCTGTGCCCTAAGTACTGTGAACTTGCCTCCGTCCCTCTGCACTATAATCATGTGCCCAATGTCAGCATCCGTGACTCCAATACTAACAAAGTGCCCGGCACAGCTAACACTCAGTATTTTAGGATAAATGAATGGAAGGACTAAATAAGGTTTAACTGGGGGTAAAGGGATGGGAAGGGGCAGAATTCAGCAGATTCCTGACCAGGGCTTAAAAACCAGGTGTCTGTTTATTCTCAGAGTCACAAACATCCACTTGGCTCCTGTTATGGACTGAATAGTGCCCACCACCCTCCCAATCCCAGTTCTTGCCTCAAGCCCTCATCCTGCACGTGACTGTGTTTGAAGATAGAGCTTTTAGAGAAGTAATGAAGGGTAAATGAGGCCATAAGGGTGAGCCCTAATCCAACAGGTCTGGTTTCTTTCTAAGAAGATGAGGAAGCACCAGGAAGGTATGGGCAGAGATAAGGAAGGGTATGTGAGGACACAGCAAGAAGGTGGCTGTCTGTAAGCCAGTGAGAGAGGTTTCAGGAGGAAGCAAACTGCCTGCGCCTTGAGCTTGCACTTCCAGCCCCCAGAACTGTGAGAAAATAAATTACCTGTTGTCCCAGCTGCCCAGCGGAGACCTCCGGGTTCTAGGCTGCTCTGCTTAACAGAGGACTTCCAGCACAGAGCGCTCCCTCCGGGAGTCCTCAGTGACCTCCTGCTGTCCCCTGAGGCCAGGAGAGGAGTGTCTCCTCCGGGCTGGGCAGTTTCTCTGGAAAGACCAGGGAAGGGCCACACCAGGTGGAATTCGTGAGCGGTCAGGGCTGCTGATGGTTATTTAGTGGGACAAGTTTGAATTCCAAGACTTGACTTTCAGATCCCACCTTCTTGCCTCACCAGTTCCTCTTGGTAGCTACCCCCGGATTATTGTCTGTGGCTCTTTAGCCTCATTCCTGCCTTTCCACATTCATCTTTGTATCTCAATTGGCTGGTGGCCTGGGAATGGCATTTTCCGAACTTCCTTGCCAGCAGGGTGCCATACCAGTTAGGCGCTGCTGATGCAGTGCACTCATGTCACTTGGTTGGAGGGTGGGAGTAAGGAGAAAAGCCTCGCCTCCACCCCACCCCACCCCCACCCCTGATGGTGGCATTCACAGTGGCTGCGGGGGGTGGTTGCGGGCTGTATGCTAGAGGGGTCCTGGAGCGGGGGCAACTGCGGGGGCTAGGGTAACATCCAGCAGCTCGGATGCCAGTGTTGATGGCACGAGCACGTGGGCTTTGGCTTTCTGTTAGGTGGGAGAGAACGTGATTTTAACGGAGGCTGTGACAGCAGCGTTACTCAGGATGCAGGGGTGGTGAATGAACCTGTGCTCTTGGGCTCTGGGACTAAACCCTCCCTTTCACCTTTGGGTTGTACTCATGTCAGAATTCCCTTCCTCGTGAAGGCTGAGTAATAGTCCATTGTATGGACAGACCACATTTTGCTTATCCATTCGTGTGTGGATGGACACGTGTGCTGCCCGTGAATAACACTGCTATGCCCGTGGGGGTACAAATAGCTCCCTGAGACTCTGCTTGCTTGTATTTTGGATATATCCCTAGAAGTGGAATTGCGGAATAATGTGACCATTATATTTGCAATTCTTTGAGGAACCACCATACTGTTTTCCACAGTGGCTACACCATTTTACGTTCCCACAAATGGTTCACAACACTTCCAGGCATTGGTTTCTTAATAACATCGCTTTCTCCTCAGGGCCATAGAAAAAGGTGTGAATTTGACAAAAAGTGATCTGAATACCAAAGGCCTGGGATGCCAGATACACCCAGTGCCTTATTTGCTGGATGTTCTTGAATTGTTGAACTGTAGGAGCCACACTCAGGATATAGTGGTGACATACCTCCTACCCCTGACTGGGTTCCTGGACATCCTGGGTACTAATTTCAATCTTTCTACTACAAGTGGGTTAAGTCATACCTCTCTCTGGACCTCAGTTTCCCCATCTGTAATATATGATTGAATTATAGGATGGTTAACTATAACCAGTTCTGGAATTGTTTCCAAGATTAACTCTCCAATAACTATTTTAATGGAATCTTCTGGAGTCAGCAGCAACTTAAAAGCCAGAGATATGATGAAGTAATTGGGGATCTTTGGCAGGATCTCAATTTGGAAGCCAAGGATCGATCAGTCAGTTACAGGCGTTGGATTGATTGGCTTAATATTTTTAAAACCTTTGAATTTGAATCATTGTAATTACAGATACAGGAGACTTAATAAGTCCCTTCAAATAATAAGGAACTATTAAATGCCAGTCTGTGGCAGTAAATTTGAAAACCTAGAAAAAATAGATTTCTCGAAAAATGCAAAATACCAAAAATGACACAGTAAATAAATCAAGGACTACAGAAAAGATTAGAAACATAATGAGATTTGATGTTGAAGAGGCATCAAGATGAAAAGGCTGCAGAGCTGAATCTTATCTAACCTTTGAAATTCAGGTAATCACAAGGTGGCTGGAAACCTCGGCTACTGGAAGTGTGGTCCATTGGCATCACTGGCAGCTCACGGGAAATGCAGTGGCCATCCCCCACCCAGACCTACTAAGTGAGGCTCTGTGCTGTTGAAGAAGCCCTGGGCTAGGGCAGCGGTTCTAAACCTTGGCTGAACATGGCAATTATCTGAGGAGTTTAAAAAAATACTAGTATTGGAGTCCCATCCCCAGAGATTCTGATTTAATTAATCAGGTCCGTGGCTTGGGCACCCACATATTATTTATTTATTTATTTATTTATTTATTTATTGCCTTCTGAAATGGTCCTGTATTGGGAGTGGTTTTAATTTTTTTATTTAAATCCAATTAATTAACATATAATATATTACCGATTTCAGAGGTACAGGCCTGTGTTTCATCAGTCTTATGTAACACCCAGTGCTTATTACATCATGGGCCGTCTTTAATGCCCATCACCCAGGTTACCCCATTGCCTCCCACATTTCCCTGCCCCCCCCAGCAACCCTTAGTTTGTTTCCTATGATTAAGAGTCTGTTGGGGCACCTGGGTGGCTCAGTTGATTAAGCAACTGCCTTCTGCTCAGGTCACGATCCTGGAGACCCGGGATCAAGTCCCACATTGGGCTCTCTGCTCGGCGGGAAACCTGCTTCTCTCTCACTCCCCCTGCTTGTGTTCCCTCTCTGGCTGTGTTTCTCTCTGTCAAATAAATAAAATCTTAAAAAAAGAAAAGTCTCTTATGGCTTGTCTTTCTCTCTGCCTTCATCTTGTTTTATTTTTTTTCTTCTCTTCCCCTGTGATCCTCTGTTTTATTTTTCAAATTCCACATACCAATAAGATCATATGATGAGAGTCTTTCTCTGAGTTATTTTGTTTGTCATAGTACCCTCTAGTTCCATCCATGTCATTGAAAATGGTAAGATTTCATTTTTTGTTGGCTGCATAATATTCCATTGTATATATACACCACATCTTTATCCATTCATCTGTTGATGGACGTCTGGGCTCTTTCCATAGTTTGGCTATTGTGGACATTGCGCTATAAACATTGGGTGTACGTGCCCCTTTGGATCACTACATTTGTATCTTTAGGGATACAAGGGATACTGAGGGATACTAGGGATACTTTATGGATACTAGGGATACTGAGATTCTATTTATATCCGAGCAGGGAGCCCGATGTAGGGCTTGATCCCGGGTCTCCGGGGGCAGTCGCTTAACCAACTGAGCCATCCAGGCACCCCATATCTGGGAAAGATTTTTAAAAAGGGTCTCATTTGTAGCATTTGTCAATTCCCATGGTATAAATACTCCCACCATGACTAATTGTAAGCATAGTTAATTTTAAGCTAATTTTGCTTCCGGTGAAGAATGGTGCTACTTTTCAGCTACCAATATGACCTTAACCTGCTTGAAAACTCCTGAAAATTAAACAGTTGGCTCTCATAAGCTGTCTCACACCACTAGAGGCTGATTCCAAGTTAGGAAAGCTACCAGTGAATCTGTTTCATCAACACATTAGGGAGAGAAACCACTATATCATGCCCCAGATGCATTCCGGCGGGGGGCAGGGGGCAGTGTCTTGTTGGCGGGGGCTTGATCTCCACTCAGCAGAGGCGTCAGCCTTCTGTGCTGTCACTCATCCAGCTGGCTTGACACATCCCCCTGACCTACTGGCTCCTGTAGGCATGTGGCTTTGAGACACCCGCTTTGCTGCCAGCTCAGGCCTAGCCCAGACTTGCTGGGGCCGTTTTGCCCCGTGGTCCTGGCAAGGCCTAGGCTTAATTGTGTCATTTGGAGGTGAATGATGAAGGTGTTGCCATCACCTCTTCTTTTTTCCATAGGCAGCGCTAGCAGGGGATAGTGCACCACTTCCTTCACCTGGGTATCCTGCCTCAGACAAGTTTGCCCTTTCTCAACCCTGGAAGGAGCAAAAGAGAGAAGGCAGGGACCCGCCTCCTGTGCCTGGGAAATGGGCTGGGCTTCCTGCCCCGTACCGTTCAGGCCTGCATTCCTGTGCCCCGTGGCTCACCTCCTTTGCCCTGCATTTCCTTACTTCCTTGACTTAATCAGGCCAGTCCCTCCTTCTGGAACCATGAGCCTCTCTTATCTTTCTAGTAAATCCCTATTTTGTTTTAGTACCCAGGGTCCATTTTCATTGCTAGTGAACTATTCCTGAGCAGCATCATGACTCTGACGCAAGGCGCCTGACTAGTACAGGAATACAAACTGGTGTTCAGCGTGATGACGCATATCACACATCAGCTGTGATGACAGTGACCAAACAAATCCGTTTTCTGGGCGTTGTAACAGGAATCTGGGGCTGTGGGGTCATCAACAGCTTCCAGATTCTCAGATCTTCGGGGTTGCTAAGCTTTCCAGGATTCCTAAAGAGCTGCTGGGAACAATTGTGTTGTGCAGGTTCATTGCCCCAAAGAGGCTGTGTTCCTGGGAGGACACTGTGGCAACCTGGAAGCGCCCTCTCCAGACCCCTCCCTCTCCTCCTTGGAGCACTGGTGCTGCCCCCACTTTCTAGCAAGTGATGGCGAGAAGCTGGCAGAGGTTGTGCCACATGGAGCTTGTTTATTCTCTGTGGGACAGATTGTATTTATTTATTCACCTAATGAATAATTATTGAGCACCTGTTACAGCCACTTTGTGCTTAGGACACATGGATAGAAACCTCTGTGCTCTATATTCTATCAGGGGAAGGGGAAGTAGACCAAAACAGCCCTAAAAGACAAAGGATGATTTTAGATAGCCCTCAGTAACGCACCTGTAGAGAAGCAGGGAGGATGGGAGAGCGCACCTTAGCTCAGAAAGTCAGGGAAGGGCACCAGGAAGGGAAAGATCCAGGAGCTGGGCCGGAGCAAGAGCCAGACTGTGGAGAAGAGCAGGAGGAGCTTTCCTGATGGAGGGAAGGACTGATGGAAAGGCCCTGGTGGTGGGCATGGGCTCGGCATACCTGAGGAGCCACGGGAGCCCAGTGTGGCTGCACACGGTTCGGAGGTGGGGGTGCATCAGAGGGGTTACAAGGGCTGTGCACGCTGGGACTAAGCACTCAGGCCTTAGGACTTCTGTTCGCATGGAAATAGGAACGGAAAGTGTTAAGCAGAGAGGTTCCGATGATCTGATCTGTAATTTGGAGAGGTCACTGCTGCGGTGGTGTGGGGACAGACTGTGCCGGGGCAGTGCCGGGAGCAGGAGACACCGGCAGGGAGGCTGCTGCTGCTGAGGCCAGAGGGCAGGAAACCGGCTGGTGATGCAGAGCCGTCCTTAGTCATCTGAAGTTGTTCCTCCAAGACATCTCCACAGTCACAACCTGCCACTGCAACCCAGAAACACAGCAATTATGTGCCAGAAAGAAGCACATGTATTTATGCTCAAACAATGGTAATTACAGGGCACCTCCTCCTCGTGCCTTCCCTGGAACCTGACTGCCCTAACAATTAACCCCTGCAAGCCAGCCATCTCCTTAGCCCACCTGCTCAGGCCTGACAGGAGGCAGACCACCTTCTGCATGCCCCCCACCCCCGTGGGGTGGACTTCCACCACCAACTTGTTATTAGTGTCCCAGGTATAGGGATCAGATCGGCTTGGGGATGTAAGTTTCACATATTACAAATTATTGGATCACTTTGACATAATTTAGTTACTCATCTCACCCTCCATCATCCTGGAGGGATGTCTTCACTCATTCCTTTGTCCATTTATTCACTCATCCACTCAACAGACATTTGTCAAATCCCCGTGCTGGGTAGGAGCTGGAGCTAGAGAGCCAGAGGCAGAGACCCCCACCCCCAGTGGAGAGTGGTCATCTGCACCACACCCACCACGACTCGTTATTATTTTAAGGTTTATTTCTTTAGTAATCTCTATCCTCAAGGTCGGACTCGAACTCACCACCCCAAGACCAAGAGAGGCATGCTCTTCTGACTGAGCCAGCGAGCCAGGCGCCTCATCACCATGACTTGTTTTAAAGCACAATTAATTTTATGCTCATTTTGCTTCTAGCAAAAAATGGTGCTGACTCTTAAGCTCTCGGATTTTACTGCGACTGGCTCTTCGTGAGTCACCAACACCAGTCAGGTTTTAGACCACAGAACTCGATGGCGCTCTCTCCAGTCAAAGGAAGGAGTTGGGTATTTACCCTGTGCCAGGTTAGACTGTCTGCACGCTATTACTCAGTGAGCTGCCGAACTAAAACCGAAACCAGCTCTCCCCTGACTCAAAACTCCACGCTTTCTCCACTCCATGTTTTAAAGAAGTAGATCCAACTCATATAGAAGGGAAGAACTTGGGAACGTGCTCAAGGGTCTCCTCAGTCAAAGAAAAGTGTGCCCCGCCGTAAAGATAAGAAGGAAGCCACATGTCAGAGATGATAAAATCACGAGAGAATCCCTAAAACAGTAATAAAGGCAAAGAAAGACACATCCTGGAAAAAACCTAGCCAGCTGTTCCACTTCACAGAGGAGTCACCCTGTAAGACGCGGGGGAAAGATGAGAAACTGGATAGGCGGTGGGATAATTAGTCCTCATGGAGGGTTTGCTGGGAGGCAGGCGGGCCACATGCGCTATTCTTAGCGTCCAGCTGCCCGGGGGCGAGGGGATGAGGTGGAGGCTTCTCCGGGATTTCCAGTTAAAGTCAGCCTAGTGGTGCCAGGGCCAGGGTCAGGAAGAGGAACTTTCTAGGTCCCTGCCTCTCAGCCTTGGTATCCATACCCACGGGTTTCTTGGCAGGCCAGAGAGTATAAGAAGCCATGGGAGAAAGAGGACAGACTTTTGGGGTATGTCTATTTTACTTAAAAAATTGAGCTATTTTTACTTAAACTTTGATAACAAACGTTAATCGATGATGCAAGAGGGAGCCATCTTCCATTGAATATTTAAGATAACATAAGTCTTTAAGGAAATTTCACGATTTTGGTGGGCCACATCAGACTTTGTTCCCAGACCCCCAAAGATCCATGATCCTTCACAGGAAATCTGGAGACATTCCATGCAAGTCTCAAACTGGTGTCAAATGAACCACCCATCTCCCAATTGTAAATCATTCTTAACATCTTAATCCTAGGCCAGACACTCTGTCGGGTCCTGTTTAAGATAGTGTTCATGTAGGAGGCCCTAAGATACATCCTCAATAACCATGATCAAATGTGTTCATTATGCTAGAGTGGAGGTGTAGGGAAAGAGTATTGGGCACAGAAGAGGGGTGATTAATTTTACCCGGGAGAGGGGCTATCACAGAAGACTTTGCAAAGAAGCTGAGGGGGAAGAACTCTGCCTTCAGGCTGTCATGCATTCCCGACAGAGGCAACAGGCAGCCCCTGGACCTGTGGGGTGCTTCGGGGAAGAAGGGAATTCACGGTGGCTCAGTGTAAGGAACATGGGAGACACCTGTCGGTAGTGAGTGTGGCAAATTAGTGGATTCAGATCACACAGGCATTGAATGGCATCACTGGCATTCAGATTTTGTTCTGGGGAGAATGGAGGTTGGGCACTGAGAGGTTCAGAACTGGTGAGAAATACCATCAAACCTGTGTTTTAGGAAGTTAATGAAGGTGGAGAGGAGTATGGAGGGAAGAGGTCCTTGTAGTTCAGGTTTCTGGAGCCAACCTCTGTCCTGAGCCCAGCCACTAGGGTAGCTCAGCCCTTTCCTGTCATGGTCTAATGACAGAGATTCGACATATTTATGGAACCCAGTGACAGAAATTACAACCACTGGTGGTGTGATCTCCTCATAGGGTGAATGCCTAGATTGCTACATCACAATTTGGGATAGCATTTTGATAAATGCATTTAAATATCATTGGTTTTCTCTCTGTAGTCCTCTGTGTTTTCTTTTATGTACTTACAGAAAATTATTCTGGGAAAGATTCCATGGACTTCACCAAACCACCAAAGGGGTTTACAGATCAAAGCCCTCACATGTTTGAAGATATTAGTAGACCATCTTCTTCCCTTTCTCTACATGTGGTAATTCTCTGATCAAGCAAGCATTTTTTTTAAAGATTTTATTTAATTAATTAATTAATTAATTAATTAATTAATTTATTTGACAGAGAGCAGGAAAAGGAACAGAGGGAGAGGAATAAGCAGACTGTGCCTAGTACAATGCGGGGCTTGATCCCACAACCCTGAAATCAGGACCCAAGCCAAAACCAAGAGTCAGACGCTTAACAGACTCAGCCACCCAGGTGTCCCCTCCCCATTTGTAAGATTTTATTTCTTTTCAAGCAAGCATTTATCAAACACCTGTCTCACACTCAGGGTTGTATCAGAGGTTATCGTCTGGGAATCTGGAACCAGGCTGGTTGGGCTGGAATCCTAACTCCATTTTTCTAACTGTGTTACTTGGACCAAATTACTTGAATCTCCCAGTTTCCTCTGCTGTAAAAGGAGGACAGTAACAGCACTCTTTGCATGGGGGTGTTGTTGAGAATGAAAGCAGTTAATGTGCCCGAAGTGGTCCATGGTGCCGAGCTCCACAGTGTGTTTAGGGTCTCGTTTGGGAGGCACGATAACCTCAGGTGAGATGGCTTGAGAGGAGACCCACTCTTTGGTACAACTGTCATTATTTTGCTTACTTTTCTGAGTCCTCCTAAGAATGACCCAGAAAATTCTGCTAAAAAGTAGTAATAGAATCTTTTTAAAGTCCATACTTACCTAAAATTTTAGTAGATGTTTTAGTTGGACTTCCTCAAAAGTGGACTCTGAGGCAAAGGATTTGGGGCAAGTAGTTTATTTGGGAAGTGATCCCAGGAAGCAGAGGGAAGAGAGGGGAAGTGAGTTGGGGAAGAGAGAAATTCGCAGGTTACCTTGGAGGGCAGGGCAGCTGGGTTCAGTCCTGCCGGGGTCCCTCTGAGAGGTTGTGTAGAACACACCTCCAGCGGTCCCAGCACAGCTGAGGGGGCTGGTGGATTATCCTCATCTCTCTCTCTCTCTCTCTCTCTCTCTCTCTCTCTCTTTCTTTCTCTCCCTTTCTGTTTTTGGTGGGCAGCAATGCAAAGTTTGAGTAATAGTACAAAGCTCCCAAAGAGGGAGAGGACCGAAAGGGTTGCCCTCAAATGTGAATTTATTATTTTTTATGTAGGGTCCCACACTAAGTGTGGAGTCTAATGTGGGGCTTGAGCTCATGACTCTGAGATGAAGACCTGAGCTGAGATCAAGAATTGGCCACCTAACCGACGGAACCACCCTAGCACCCCTTATCCTCATCTCTTGAGGGCTATCCTGGGGGTGCAGCTCCCCAGCACTCCTAGCCATTCTTGGCTGTGGGCCCAGCACACTGCCTGTAGCAGAAAAAGCCAGCAAGCATGGAGACAAAGTTGCCTGAGGGAGGAAGCCAGTGTCCTAAAGGGTGGTCTGCTAACAATGTTTGCTGCGGCAGGATGGGCGAGTTCATCGCACCTGGCCGCGGTAAGCCAAAGACACACGCAGTTTCACTTTGACTTTATTTGGTTAAAAATGCCACTGAAAGAGCCTGGACTTTCAGCTTCTACCCCCCACCCACATACTTGTCACAGTCTGTGATTTTCATGGGCGGTTCCTGCAGCAGCGTGTGTGTGATCCAGGCTTTAAGGATGTGTTATCAAAACTCTCACCGCCCCCTCTTCCAAGTCCACATATTATTATGGGTCAATTTTTCAGCAATTTGATGGGGAGGGGGGCGGTATCAGAAGAGATACACTATTCTAGTACCTGCTTATTAACAAAGAATACTGAATTCTGGAGGGTTTCTCTTTAGCTGTTTGTTAAACGAATAAATACCAGGACTTGCACTGTAAAATCTCAGGACCGTGGGATGTTAGATTCATCTGGTTAGATTTCAGTATAAGTACAGCCATGGGAACTTGCAAGTCTTTGAATACATCAAGGACTGTCATGGTGTTAACTTCCATAAAAAGCAATTACATCTGCTCAGTTTCCAGGTGAGAGAGCATGGCTTCTGGAGAGGACATTTATCATCATTATTTAGAAAATGTATTTGATGGTAAAGAAAATGCAGAATGGCACGTCTTTATCTGCACCATATGTGCAATAACATGTAAATGATGTAAGTTATAGACAAGAACAGGAAGGTAAAATGGGGAAATGAATATTGTTTTGCCAATACAGTCAGTTTTCTTCTAAAAACAGAAGAGAGTGACATGAAATTTTTAGCATGCTTTTAGTTAGCTTTGGCAACTTTTCCAGGTTCAGACCAAGTTACTGAGGAATTTTCCCCAGATTTTCTGCCACGCATTTGTGTTTCCTCTAAAGGTAGGCAAAAAGGGGGGAGGGGAGGCTAGTGAGAGAAGCACTATGACTATGGATAAACCTCAAGAACAGTATGCTAAGGAAGCCAGACACAAAAGACCACCTATCGTATTATCTCATTTATATGAAACTTCTAAAAAAAAAAAAAAAAAAGGCAAAGCTATGTATATGGAAGCAGATCAGTGGTTACCTAGTGGGGGCTAGGAACACTGATGAATCTAAATCGGCATGAGAAGAGTTGTCCCGGTGATGGAATTGTCCTAAAATTGGATTTTAGTGATGTTTGCATAACTGCATAAGTGAGTAAAACTCCTCAAACTCTACAATAAAACTGTTAGATTTGCTGCCATGGGGTTTCTCAAATGCAAAGAAATGCCAGCAAAAACTATTTCTGGTTACTATGGGATAGCAAAGCTCCTTCCCTCGCAGATAACCTCTCGGAACCCCCACAAATAAAACTCCCCAAACACACAGTGTAGGGGCTGGAGGGGGAAACTGCACTTGCTTTGCAAAAGAGCTTCAAGACAAGCCTCCTGAGCTCCCTTCGAACAGATGGTCCTCCAGCAGCAGCCCTGTCCTGCCCCTGGCCACACAGGCTAGAGCCGCACCGTCCAGTAGAAATACAGCCGGAGCCACACATCTGTACTTCTGAGTTTTCTAGCAGACACAAGAGAATGTAAAACAGGTGAAATTAACTTATTTTCTTTAATTCCATGTCAAAGTATTATTTCAGCATGTAATTGATATAAAAAATTTACTGATGAGATGTTTTACATTTTTTTAAAATATTTTATTCATTTATTTGACAGAATGCACATAAACAGGGAGCAGCTGACAGAAAGAGAAGCAGGCCCTCTACTGAGCAAGAGCCCGATGTGGGGCTCGATCCCATGACCCTGGGATCATGACCTGGCAGCCGCCTAACCAACTGAGCCACCCAGGTGTCCCAATTATTTTTTTAAGTACATTTTTTTTTCATGCTGAATCCTCAGAAGCTGATGTGGGTCTCGCACTGACGGCACATCTCAATTCAGAGTGGCTACATTTCCAGGGCTCAGGAGCCGCGGGTGGACAACACAGGCCTAGAAGCATGGAGCTGTTGACAATAACGCAAAGACTTCAGAGTAGTTGTAAAGAGGGAATGGTTTCATGCAAGCATCCACTGCTAATTAAAAATGTAAAGGTAGGGATGCCTGGGTGGCTCAGAGGGTTAAGCCTCCGTCTTCCCCCTCTTTCTCTGCCTGCTTCTCTGCCTATTTGTGTATTTCTGATCTCTCTCTCTCTGTCAAATAAATAAATAAAATATTTTTTAAAAATGTAAAGGTATATGTTGAATTGTTTTGTGAAAGCACATCGATCTCTGTGCTTCTCACTTTTCTTAAAATTAATTTTTCACATGATCCTGAGGAATGTTTTAATGTACTCGATGGGCTTTATTTTTAGATGTTGGTGGTTACGTTCCTATGGTCCGTGCAGACAGCTGTGTTTGAGATTAACACTGCAGAGCCCTTCCAAGACCAGGAATCGAAACAAGCGTTTAGCTGAGATGAAAGGTTATGTCCTTTATCAGGAAACTGCATCCTGTCCTCACAAAGGACCAACCATGATGATCTACGGTGATAGGTCTGTCTGGCTGTGAGAATTATTGACCTACAGAGTCACAGGTGGGCTTGTTTGGTTGGGTTTGATTGGGGGTAGGATGGAGGTTGTCCACTTTGGGGTAATACAGCCATGTGAAGTACTGTCAAGATTCTTACTCTACAGATATATTGATGTGTTCTGTGTCTCTGTTACAGAGTCTTCTGAATCTCATTTATCCCACAGTATTCGCTGTTCAATTTTCACACTCCTATCTGACCACCCAGCCTTCTTGTGGAACAAAAACTGTCCAGCTGTAGCACCTGGAAAAATATTTCTTTCCTCAGAAGCACTCCATTGTCTCAGTAGACCTGCAAATCCAAATGAAAAAGCAACCTCATAAAATCAGCAGGAAGGAAGGCAGGTGATTGTTTGAATTCTCTGTTCTTGTTGATTGTTCGTGGAAATCCCCTTTTGCTCATGGAGACCTTCTCTTTCACTCTTCCTTTCCTGTGGGTTAAAATGGAGTCCTTGGGATGCGGGCGTCTCTATGGGCCCCAACTGTTTTCAGCCCTGTCTCCTCTTCATTTCCTCCCATACACATAGACCCGTAGCCAGGGAAGGTATTGTTCTTAGAGCCATGGGGTTATTAGGAGCACTGGTCCCTGGTGGCATCTCACACAAATGTTGGGATGGGATTGAAGCTTTTACCTTGGCCTTCACCCTTGGTCTCTTGGTCTCTGACTCTGGAGGCTTGACTCAGGCTTCCCAGGCCTCTATGCTCTGTTTTAGTCATTTATTTGTCTCTGTCTCAACCCCCAGCTTTTTCCCATTCCCACATTCTGCCTCCAGCCCCCAGCACTGCACAGCAAAGAAGAAATCCTTCCACCCAGAATCAGCCAGATTCCTCCTCCCCCAGCCACCAGCAGATCCTGGCCTATATTTGTGGTCAACTGCAAGGCTTAATTAACTTTGTTACCAGGGGTCAGAACTGAGCTCCCAAGTCTCAGCTTCCAGGACCACTCCCCTTCCCAATAGTGGCAGCTTGCTTTTTTGTTATTCAGCAAAGGAGCCCCTTTCTCTTTCTTTATGTTAAAGAAAAACAAACTTCCATCCTGCTCCTTGATGCCCACCTTAGTTTAGGTTCTCTGCAAAACAAAAGTTCAGAGAGACTTGGGTCTTGGGTCCAGGTAGCCTTTTTGGGAGAGGAGCCTGGGATGCTGGCATGAGGGCTCAGGGAGGGTAAGAGGAGGAAAAAGCTGGTGAGGGATGTGTTATTCCACTGGTTATTGCTGTGGGTGACTGGGCTCCCTCTTCCTGGGGACCCTCTGAGGAACTAGTGGAGAATTGTGCCTCTGAAGAACCAGAGACTGGGACCTCATTCCACTGAGTTTCCATCCCTCCAATGGTTGGGGGCTGCCCCGGGAGTGGTAACTGCCTCCCTCTACTCAGGGCTCCCTGTGTAAGGGCGTAGGGGACTATGGAAGCTTGAGGCGAACCCTGCGGTGGAGAAGTTGTGGAACTCCACCAACACTTGAGGTGGGCACCACCCGTATGTGGGGAGAATGTCCACCCTGCCACAGCCAGAATCCCAGAGGGGCTGGCAGATGTGAGCACAAAGAACAAAAACAAATATATTGAAACAAGAAACAAAAACAAGGGCGCCTGGGTGGCTCAGTGGGTTGATGCCTCTGCTTTCAGCTCGGGTCATTATCTCAGGGTCCTGGGATCTGGGCCCGCATCGGGCTCTCTGCTCGGCGGGGAGCCTGCTTCCTCCTCTCTCTCTGCCTACTTGTGATCTCTCTCTGTGTCAAATAAATAAATAAAAATTAAAAAGAAAAAAAAAGAAAAAAAAAACAAAATATATTGAAATGGAAATATCTCTAAGACCTGACATGACCTCTATAGCTCTTTCTTTAAGTCTAAGAAGAGGGGATCCTCAGGCGCCTGGGTGGCTCAGTGGGTTAAAGCCTCTGCCTTCGGCTCAGGTCATGATCTCAGGGTCCTGGGATCAAGGCCCACATTGGGCTCTCTGCTCAGCAGGGAGCCTGCTTCCTCCTCTCTCTCTGCCTGCCCCTCTGCCTACTTGTGATCTCTGGGTCAAATAAATAAAATCTTAAAAAAAAAAAAAAAAGAGGGGATCCTCAAAGACAGCTGGCTTCCACATGGTCAGGTCAGGGCCAGTGCAAGGAACTCTTTCACTGAGTGCCTTGTCTCCCAGAGCCTGTGTGTTTCTATGTAGATGGGTTTCACCAGCTAAAGTCAAGTGAAAAAGATGATCATCCCCAGCCCTGTTGTCACCCTTTGTCAGGGTCTTCAAGGAAGCTGACTCAGGCATGTGGGGCTTGGGGATAGAACCTTTCCCGTCCTCTGCAATCTGAGGCTTTGGGAACATTGAAAGGCTGCAAACTGCTAACCATGGGATTCCCAAAGAATCAAGGTCATTCTAAACAGAGAGACAGTCTGGACCATGGAATAGGATAATCCAGGGATCTGGGACTCTTTCTGGTGGTTCATGATACAGGTTGGCCTTTGAAATAAGGACTGATTATACTCCTCACTATTACTCTTCATGATAGCTACCATTTTTTTGTACTCAGAATAGGTACACAGACCTTTGTTTATATTAGCTTATTTAATAGGTAATAGCAAAGTGATACGTAATAGCAAAGTGATACGTAATAGCAAAGTGATACGTAATAGCAAAGATCTATTATTACCAGTTGACAAATAAGGCAATCATGGCTCCCAGAGGTTAAAGACTCAGGGTTGTGCAGCCCAATAAGGAGCAGATCTGGAATTCTAAACGAGTTCATTGGCAAAGACAGAAATATGGCTCCTGTTATGATTATATATACACCTTTTTATAGATCCAGAAAGACCGGCAGCCTAATGGGCCAGACTGTACCTCTATAAAATAGAATAGCAAATGGTTTAGAGCTCAGACTTTGGGGTCAGATGATGTCTTTTAAGACCATCAGGGTAGAGAATTAGATACAGAATTAACCTCCATGTCTTCCTTACAGCTTGTGTATAAATAGACTTTTTAAAATATTTTTTTAAATCACAGTAGGTTCTATGAGCATGAGTATGTTTTGTCCTAGATATTTGTCATGAGAAACTAAATGTTTTCCAGAGAAAAGTAACACATTTTTGAAACAAAAATCATACCATGTATCCTTTTACAAGACATTTGTGTCCTCATTCCAGAAATCTGCTTATTCTTTGGGTCACACATTTATATTTGGCAGCAAATTTCAGAAGCTGGCATGAATGAGCTTCCTTGGACAAGTGTGGAAGGAAGAGCTTGTGTGCACACCCAGCAGAAATGAAAGTGCTTGCCTGGTGGGTTTGCAGGCCTTCCTACAACATGGAGAGACCATTTGAAAACCTACACTTGCCTCTGGGTAGCTGCCAGCTTTCTTTCTCGTCTTGTTTTTTCTTGAAGCTCTAGGTATAGGTTTGTTTTACGCCCTCCAGCTTCCCCATTAGCCAGCAGGAAGACATTTCTCATCAGCACTGCCAACAAGGAACAAGCCGGCACATCGTAGGTGCTTCGTGGAGTCAGAGAT
Organism: Spilogale gracilis; assembly: GCA_004023965.1. Classification (NCBI taxonomy): domain Eukaryota; kingdom Metazoa; phylum Chordata; class Mammalia; order Carnivora; family Mephitidae; genus Spilogale; species Spilogale gracilis. The sequence goes on from PITA01018501.1 coordinate 21,994, forward strand.
TCTCAGGAATGAAAGGGACTTTAAAGGCCATGAGACTGCAGTGCACATCTGTGGCTTTGACCCTTTCATTTTGGGTCAAAAAAGGTCTCTCAGTATTTGCTGTCTCCACTTGTCCACATCCCATGTTCGCCTCAAACCTCTCCAGCCAGTGTTCGCTCCCCCACTCACTGAAATTGCTATAGTCGAAGTTTCAGATAGAATGCATATCACTGAATTTGGTGGTGACTTTCGTATTCACCTGTGCCTCCGCCACCCAGACGCATTCAACACAGTGGACCCTTCCTTCCAGTTTGAAATATCTTTTTTCTAGCTTTTATGAAACCACAGCCACCTGGCTCCTCCGCCTTACTAGCCTCTCCTTCTTAAAACCTGTTATTGAATTCCCTGCTGCTGACGCTTCTAGTTTTCGTCCATCCTAGGGCTCTCCCCACACCCTTTCCCTGGTGATAGTCCTTGTAGGCTTCTGGCCTTTAATACTATCTTTGACTGATGATTCTCACATTTATACTCTGAACTCCAGACTCAAGTATTTAACTGCTTACTTAACTTTGCCTTTCGGATGCCTGACAGACGTTGCAAACTTGGGATGTGCAAAAATGGAACTCTTGATGCCCCCACCCCATCCTCTCCTCCATGTGTATTTCTCTTTTCGTTTAATGGGACCACCACGAACCTACTTGCTCAAGCCAAAAACTTAGAAGTCATGCTTGATCTCTCTCTCATCTCCGTATCTGGTGGCTCAGCAAGTCCTTTCGGCTTCCTCTCCTCAGTACGTGTACCAAATTCATCTACTTCTCTCAGTTTTCTACTTGCCTGTCTCCCATCTGCATGACGGCCATAGCCGCTTCTGGTCTCCTTGCTTTCACTTCTCTCTCTCCCTAATCCATTCTCAGAGCAGAGCTTTTAAAAATGGAGGTCAGAGAATGTGGCTCACTGGTTTAAAACCATCCAGTGGCTTCCCGTCGCTCACAGTAATTCAGATCCCTTAACAAGACTCCTCAGGTACCCATGACTGAGTCCAGGGATCAGCAAACTTTCCTGTAAAGGCCTGGGTAGTATATCTTTTAGGTTTTGTGAGCTATATGATCTGTGTGGCAACCACTCAGCTCTGTTGTTGTAATAAGATAGCAGCCAAATACTATATGATCAACAGATAAATGTGGCTGTGTTCCAGATAAAACGTTATTTACAAAATCAGGCAATAGGGTGGGACCCTTTCTACCTTTACAGCTCCATCGCACAACACTCAGCCCTTCACTATGGCCCAGTCACACTACCTCGGAGAGATAGCCCCTCAGGATGGCTGCCCTCAGCTCCTTCTGTCCCTGTATACTAATGTCAGACCCCTTGAATATGCTGGCCCTGTGACAACTTTGGCCAATGGAATGTGGTAAAGTTGATGTTCTAGAACTTCTGAGCTGAGGCCTTGAGAAGACTGGCAACTTCTGCTTCCTCTCTTGGAATCTAGCCACACCGTGTTGTGAGAAAACAAAGGCCACACAGAGAAGCCACACAGAGGAGAAATGCTGGGCCATAGTCACAGATGAGCCCACGGCCTGCAGCACGGCTGGCCGGCTAGGGAGTGAGCCATCTTGGCTATTTCAGCCTCGTCAGGCGGTCTGCTGGAATCACACAGAACAGAGGACTGCCTAGCTGAGTCCAGTTATTTTGTAGAACTAGGAGAGAGAAAACGGTCATTACTTTAAGCCATTAAGCTTTGGTGCTTGATTTTATAGCAATAGATAACTGAAACTCTGGACTTCTTTCTGTTCCTCAAACCCACTTACGTCATTTCTCCATCAGCACGAGCCGCTCTCTCCACCTGGATCTTCGCCTGGTTGGTCCTTTTCATCATTCAGTTTGGCCCATACCACTTCAGTATTTTTGTTTGTTTTGGAAACCGACCCTTTCTTTACTTTAGGCTAGGTGACTGACCACCCACCCTTCTCAGTCGGCCCTTATCTGCTTCTCATCCTCCCCTTATCTGGACTCCAGGATCAGCTTGTAATGAAGGCCAGGCCCTAATTCTACTCCTTTCCGCCCCTGACACACCCAACCTCATTTACGATTTCGAGGATGGACGTGTGACCCAGGCCAGTGCAGTAAGAGTCAGTGCCAGGAATTGTCGGTGAGGAGAGACTCTTGGTTGGGGTTCCTAAGCTGGTTTAACCCATGAGCTGCTGGTACCGACTGTCCACCACAAGGGCAGGCCTGTCTGGGAACAGAGCCAGCCCAGAGGAGGGCAAGGTGGAGGAATGCAGAGATAGATTCCAGATCCAGCTATACTTGAAGCTAGAATTTCCTTGGACTTTTAAGTTACACAAACTGATACATCTCCCGCTCCACTATTACCCCTCGCTTCCTCTGTTTAAGCCAGTTTGAGTTGTAGTTCCGTCGCTTGCTCTTAAGTTACCACCAATTATTTGACTCTACCTCCACCATTTCTACCAAAAGTTAGGTTGAACTATATGAAACTGCTATTCTTGTAGGTGAAACATAACTGAGTATCAGTAATTTAATATGGCTAACTTATTTGAATACCTCCAGAGACAGGGAAATCACTACTTCTTATGTCGGCTCAATTAAAAATTGGACAGACTTAACAAAAAGAAAATTATCTTTCTTTTTTAAAAAGATTACTTTATTTGAGACAGAAAGAGAGCGTGAGTGTGGGGAAGGTCAGAGGGAGAGGGAAAGAGAGTACTCAAGCAGACTACCCGCTGAGCACAGAACCCGGTGTGGGGCTCCATCCCAGGACTCTGAGATCACGACCTGAGCGAAATGAAGAGTTGGCCACTTATGGGACTAAGCCAGGCACCCCTCCAAAATCATTTTTCTAAGACTAGATTCATATTCTTGTCTCTTTCATAGACCTGGGTGCTCTCCTCTGAACATACCTTATGTCTAGTATAGCACTTGACTGAAAGACTCCAGGACAGTCTCCCGTAGGTGGAGAAAAAATGGGATTGTTACCTCTTCATTCAAAATATAATATTTTTGGTAATGCAGCCTAAAACATCTAAATCTTTTATAAAACTGTGATGTCTTAAGCCATGTTTTCTCCATCTTGTTGTAGTTTATTTCAAACTCAATTCATGCCCTGATATTTAGCTCCAGTGAATTTTACTGTGTTCTATTTGACTCACTCATCCTTCTTTTAAAAGCCAACCTCCTGTCCCTGCCCTTGGAGCAAAGTCTTTGCCAATTATTTTCTCTGTGGCTGTGATGATACCACCACATAATGAAGACTTAGTGCCGAGATGAGGACTGTGCAATCCAGGGTACCCCGTCAGCATCGTGTTCTCTGCAAGTTTGAGGAGCATGCCGCCTCTGTATTCCGAGTCACTACTCAGAAAAGGACAGAGCCAAGAATCAAGCCCAAAGGGATGTATATACTTGGACGGTGACTCATTAGCCTTTAAGTTGGGTTGTCTGGTCTGTAACTACCACTCTTATGTTGACTAGCAACCACCCGTGTTTCTCCGTTTGTCCACAGGAACTTGCCGGATACCAGCTCAGGCTGTTGCAGAAATGTATACGGGGCTCATGATGGGGGTATTCATTATCCCAGTCTTGAAGTCAGGTGGAGCAGTGCATTACTTAGGATTGGCTATGCCAAGGCTGAAATGGCTAACCACAATGGCATGTCACCTATAGCTTAGGTAACAACCATTCAGGGTGCTCGGTTTGGTGGGAGCGTTCCCCTCCATGCAGCCTCTTGGGGATCTAGGCTCTCTCCTCCTCCTCGATCTGCCATTCTTCAACTTCACTGTCCTCTGCGTTCCGCCTGGGAAGAGGAAAGAACATAAGGAAGCACACCTGAGAAGCTTTCGTGGGACAGGCCTGAAAATGGCATATCCCTGCTGCTCAGTCACTCAACAGAGCCATATGTAGCCAGTGGTAGGTAGGAAAATGTATTGAGTGAAGTGCTTCAAGAATTGGAGGAAAGGGGTGCCTGGGTGGCTCAGTCGTTAAGCGTTTGCCTTCAGCTCAGGTCATGATCCTGGAGTCCTGGGATCGAGCCTCTCATCCGGTTCTCTGCTCTGCGGGAAGCCTGCTTCTCCCTCTCTCACTCTCTCTGTTTGTGTTCCGTCTCTTGCTGTGTTTTTCTCTGTCAAATAAATAAAATCTTAAAAAAAAAAAAGAACTGGAGAATGGAGTTGTTGAGTAGTCAGTGGTCTCCACAAAAGGCAACTAAACATCACCATGACCCAAAACGAATCACCCAAAACCTGACTGCCCATCACATCCCTTCCTTTTAATACCAAGCTTCTTTCTGACCCTTTCTACTAGATCAAAGCCTTTGTCCACTATTATCTCTATAGTTGCCAAACATATGTCAACAACATAAAACAGATACAAGGCAAATAACATAAAAATTGATGGCAAAGTGGAACCGTCAGTCTTGCAAGATCGCAAGATTTCAAGAATAGGAAAGCAGTTTTGGGGAACTGCCCTGGTCATTTGCAAAGCTATTGACAAATGAGGAAATGACAGTGTTAGAGACACCCGAGGACAATGAGGACCAAAAAGACACTTTAAGTGAGAATGATTCTAACATCAAAGGGGATAAAAGACATCTGGGAAAATTAACAAATACCTCACATGTTTTTATCAAAGTATACTGTCTATGGCTGTGCTGTGAAAATCCCCCCTCCCTTTTTTTTTTTTCCCAATAAGTAGACTCCATGGACCCAACATGGAACCCAACACAGGGCTTGAACTCACCACCCCAAGATCAAGACCTGAGCTAAGATCAAGCGTTGGACACTTAACCAACCGAGCCACTGAGGCTCTGTTGTGAAAATCTTAATCGAAGAATTTCTCACTATATGATCTTTAATTTTATCAGAAAAATATGCCCCCCAAAATCCTCAATAGTTGACTGATGGTTTTGTGGTGGTAGTTATTGCTCTTCTAAGAATGAGCTGCAGGCAGCACTCTTATCCAGGCCCTCCTATAAGGCCCAGCCTCTAAATGTTGGTGTGCCCGGAGCCTCATCCTGGGCCTCTTCCCTCTAGTGTCCCCCCTTTCCTAAGGGCCCCATCCAATCGCTGGACTTTAAATACCATGTGCCTATGGTTGGCTGGCCTTGAGATGTGTATCCTACCATCCACTGAGTGTTTATAGCTCTCAGGCTTAGGTGTTTAGAAACTCACCTCTTCACTTCAAACCTGCTCCTCAAGTCCTCTCTGCTTCACTCAGTAAATGGCAGTGTCCTTCAGCCTCTTCTCAGGGCAGAATGCAAGCTGGGGTCATAGTGATCAATCACTTTTCTTCCAGGGACACAAAAATGCCCTATCCCCCTTTAAAATCCATTCTAGAATCATGTCTGCAATCTGCTATGCCCACCAGTTCACAGGGTACGAAACTTTCTTTCTTCTTTTTAATGGAACATTTTTTCCTGTCTCCAGGATTCTAGCACCATTTTAAATATCTGAAGTTCCCCTCTAAGATCACAGATAAACATTGAAAGTCTCTTTCCTGGGTTCTCTAAGTACTTTGGCCTGTAATTCATCTGGGCCAAGAGGCTGGAGGGTAATACAATTTAGGACACAAAGGTTCTCATTAGAGGGGAGTGGCCACAGTGCAAGGCGATTGGGCAACACCCTGATGTCACTGAGTTGTGGAATGAAACAGATGCCTTGTTAATACGGAGGCCCTGATCGCTTTCCAAGAACTGGCTGCCATAGCTCCTTGAGGTCTGACAACCAGTCATCTGGGGCCAAAAAGTAGGGCTGAAGGATTTGGAATTGTCCTTCAAAATTCTCTTCCACCTTGCCATGTGCCATAATCCTTTGGGGTCTGTGGGGAGAGGAGAGAGAGTGGGAGAAGGGCAGAGGGAAGCAGCTTCCCACTGGGGTGCTGAGAGGTGGGGGTTCACCTGAGTGCACCTGCTGGTGGAAGTAGGTCTGCCTATAGGACTCTGGGGTTGACGTGAGGTGTGCATGACCTTTTTAAAAGGTCACACAGTGCTCGTGTCTCCTCCGGACTCTCACCATGCAAGGAGGTCTGAATTTTTATATTGCCTTGCTGGAGTTTTAACTGCGGGCTCGAATTTATAAAGCACCGTGTCAGCAAGACCACACATGCCCTAGGGTCTGACCCAAACAGTAGCTCCCAGTTTGCAATCTCTGGCCTGGGGCAGCGTGTAAAGATTACAGGTGGGCCAAAAGAAGTCGCTGATTGTCACTTTCTCAGTCGCTGCTCCCAGAATGTGATGGGAATGCAGATTTATGTCTTCTTAGTTCAGAAGAGCAGTCTTCTATTTTATAGGGGTTAACAGGCAGTTTCTATTTGAGGGGCTTAAAAAATGGGTGGGGGTGCCTGGGTGGCTGGGTAGGTAGAGCGCTAGGCTCTTGATTCCGGCTCAGGTCCTGCTGTATGCATGCGTTGGCCTCTGTGCCAGTGAGGAGTCTGCTCCAGGTTCCCTCTCCAGCCCTCCCTCTGCTCCTCCCTCTCTCCCTGCCCCTCCCCCCACTTGCACGCACATGCACGCACGCACATGCACACACGCACACACAAGCACACACACGCTCTCTCCAATAAAATCTTTTTTAAAAAGTTGGTGTTGCAGGAAATCTTCATTTAATGGCACTGAAGTTTGACAGGAAGAACCTTAATTTCTCAGTGAGGAACTCATGTGGTTATACAATTTTTGTGGTGGCCGTGTCTCCCCAAATCAGAAGACACTATGACTTTGTTGTCTATGTGTTTGTGGCCCTCAAATTGATACTTGGAATGTGTATGCATGAGATAAATGCTCAAAGACACTGAATTAACATTGCTGGTCACTTCAGCATGCAAATTTCACTTTAAAAACATTAAAAAAAAAGCCTCTTGTGTAAACACCTGATTCCCTTAGGCTTAAGGCGTGGGGTAGAGGAGGAGAAATACAACCTTCGTTATCCTCAAAGATCAGAGTAGGTATAACATAGTTGCTAAGTTCAGGGAGGTATATTGAGGCAACAAGACCTTCCAGTGAGTTTTGTTCAACCATTGGATAACCTGGATCCCAATTTCCAAATACAATGCAGCTGAACTTTTAGGGTTTTCCCCTTCAAATCCCAAACCCAAATTTATTATCTTCCCAACCAAAACTTCTATGGCATAGGTCCTAAGTAGTGGTGTCATCCAATCACTCAAACTAGAAACTCTGGAATCATCTTTAAGTTTTCTCTCTCCAGATATTATTAGCCATCAACTTCTACAGTCTTAAAGTCATTTCCTCTTTCTCTCCCTTGATTCAGGGCTGCAACATCGCTTCCTGGTATCTTAATGATCTCTCCCTCACTCCTTCTACTTTCAACTCCATGGGCCATCATTAAAGTTGTTACACCTGCAGTTGCTCTAATCCCCTTAACGCTTGTCCCCTGGCAGGAAGACCTTGGTGAGAGAATCCCAACCCTGGTTAAGGCTGGCATCCTCACTACTTTCCACCTGTGTCCAGAAGCTGAGCTTGGGTGGGAAAAACCACTCATCCCTGCGGACTGGCCACCCTTAGCATCCCAAACCACAGATGGGTCGTCGGGGCAGCCTGGTAATGATAATATATTCTCCTGGTCAACTGACTTCCCAGCTCTCTTCTGCAGCATCCCGTGTTGTTCCAAGCCTCCCCCCATCCCCTTATTCTCAGCTGCCGACTGTGCCTGCCATTCCACTGGGAAAGGGAAGCAAGCAGCAGAGGCGTCTCTCCTCTCCCACTGCTAGACGGTTGACCTAACTCATATTCTTGTGTCCCCTCTGCCCGCAGCTCCCCAGAGACCCCGGTCCAGTTCCCACACCACCGGTGATTAGATATCAGTCACTTACTAAAATGTCACGGCCTTCCTTGGTGTACCCACCTGCAGGTCTCAGACTTCGTGTCCCTGGCTTTCCAGGACCTGAGGCACGGTTTCACCCAGGGACCTCTGCGCACGCAGCTTCCGTGGCTGGAGCTGCCCATGAGGGCACTTGGGGTTCACTTTCTTGTTTCTCTCAGGTCTTGGCTCAAAGTGCCCTCTCGAAGAGGCCTTCCCTGTAACCACACAAGCACCTCCACCTTTGTCACCCTCAGTTTATTCCCTACGTCATTTCCTATGTATTTATGTACTAGCAAAAAAATATAGGGAGTAGTACTGTGATTTGTTTTCCTTATTTTAACTTCAGAACACTATTGGGATTAATGCTATAAACTGGCCCAGGTCTCCTAAAAATACAACAACAACAAAAAACCCGGAACTGATGTTTTAGAGGAGTTTCCCTAGGTCCATGGTGGCATTCTGAACCACTCTGTGGCCCTTAGATCTAAGCTGAAATTGGAAGTGTATTTGGGAGGTTGGTGTTTAGAATGGTGAGGGTGGGGTTCCACTAACTGAGAAGCATGCAAGAGGGCTGACCTCACTCTTCTTGTTTCCAACCTGTCTCTCTGTTTACTCATAGCTAGGATAAACCTGCTCAGTTACAGGCTTCGTCCAAGCCACCAGGGAAACACCGGTGGAAAAGCAAAAGCAACTAGGTTTTTAGCAAGGGGTTTCAGGACTTCTCTCAGAGAATTGTGGGCACTCCTTTGATTGTAAGAACAACCACCAGGTGTGACTGTTTTCAAACCAAGCCCAGTGTCTACACCTGTGTTACCTCCAGGAGACAGAACGAATGTCCTTTTACAGTAGACCACGGTGGCAGCATGGGTAGGGTAGTATCTTGCCCGGGGAGTAACCCACACTCTGCGCTTTACCCCTGCCCCCACCAACATAGCTTCTAATGAAGCCATCATAAGCAAGTTTCCCAGAGGTGGCTTTCAAGGTAGGCTCTCAGAAAGCTTTTTTCTCAAGCGAGTTTGCTCTCCAAACTCACAGAGCTGATGGGCCACAAGCCTGTGTAGAAAGTGTACACATTCTGCATTTTGTAGTGGAGATATTAGCAGTGGCCAGTGGCAAGTCCTTGCCTGCTTGGCTAAGGTCATCTGAATTTGTGTTTCCTTGACATACAGTAGTCCTGACATTTCATAAAAGCACAGACCTGCCCCTTCCTTCTTTGGTCTCCAGATGTTGAGTTTGCCAGGCAAACCCCTGATCACCAATGGATTTTCCCTGTATCTTGGCTCTTCAGGTAGGACCCTGGCACAGCTATGAGACAGTGAGTGCTTGCTCTGCACCAGGGGCCACCCCGGCTCTGGCCAAGGACTCCAAGCACGAAGCTGCACCCAGTTCCTGCTTTGTACTTCTGGGTCCCTATGAGTATGTTTCAGTTCCCCGTTTGGGGGAAACTCTTCAACTAGATCCAATTCCCAAGATTCACCCAAGGGAAGAGAGGCGCTTTGGAGGTATGCAGGGATTTGAGTGAATCTTGAAACTGGTCCAGGGTCACTGAGCCCCAGCTTTCCAAGCTGACTTCAGACAGTGGAAATACCCCACACTTTCCTTCCGTACAATTTGCTCCCGCTGAGGCGGCAGAGAGAAAGCGGCCAACCCTGGGTGGTTTGTGATCTATCCGGCTGCTAAGCTGACAAAGGGGGACGGCTCTCCTAGTTCACCCCCCTGAAGGTGTTCAGGGAGCGGAGGTTTTTGTGACGGAGACCTGGGTGACTGACTGGGACTGGCGGCCAACAGTCACAGCGCCAAAGGCGGCCCGGCGGGGCGAGGGCGGAGCGGGCGCCGCTGCGCTGACGGCCGCGGCAGAAAGGGGGCGACCGCACCCATTTCCTCCGCTCAGCTGGGGCCGGCGGGATCCGCATCGGCGAGCGGCGCCTCCGGACTGTGCCAGGCTGGGGCGAGACGGCTCTGGCCGAGCCTGCGGCGGCTGCCACCCCTCCGGACGCTCCGAAGTCTACGGCGCGCTTCGCCTTCCCGCTGCCTGTATGGACGCTGCGCTGAAGCGGAGCCGCCCGGAGGAGCCGGCCGAGCTCCCGCCGTCGGCCCGGGACTTGGAGGAGGAGGAGGAGGAAGAGGGGATGGAACAGGGGCTGGAGGAGGAAGAAGAGGTGGACCCCAGGATCCAGGTAGGACGCGCGGGGCGCGCCGCGGAGGCGGACATCCACACTTACACTCGCGGCCCCCAGTGCCTGCGGCCCGGGGCGGTGGTGGCCACGTAGGTCCGGGGGCGAGAAGAGAGGGTCCGGATTCCTAGTTTCACCGGGTTCACGCGAAAGCTGCAGTGCCCGCGTGGATGCGGCCTGACTCTATCGTGGGGAACCCCCGCAGACGCTGGCAGGATCTGGGGGTCGCCGCAGCGTGTCCAGCGGTTCGGGCGGATGTGCAACAAAGGGAAAAAGGGGGCGGGGGCGCCATGCGGGTGGCGGGGTCCCCCCCGCCAGGCTCGCGGCGCGGCGGGCATTGCGCGGCCTCCCGGCTGCGGTTGGCCGGGCAGCGTGGCACTGGGCACGGTGGGCGTTGTCCGCCCCTGCAGCGTGGGCTGGCACCCGTGCCCGGGTTGCGAGCCCTCACCTGACGGAGGTGCTCGCCTGAGCCATCCGTCTCCCTCCTCCTCTGATTCATTGTTAGCGAAGGGCTTATTGTCACCGCTGGCTTAAACCTCTGCTTGGCTTCAAATGGTCGAAAACCCAGTTTTTCCTTGTTATGAGGTTGGGGTGTGAACGGAAACCAGCGACAACTGATGCTCAAAGCTCATGCGGGGAGAAGGCGAGGGGATTGGCCTGGCTTTCTGTGCCTCCATTTCTGAGGGAGATGATTAAAAAACAATTTCTAAGCCAAGATCTAGGAGTGACAGCTTAACCTCCTCACCCTCGAGGCAAAAAGCACATCAAATCCCTTTACAAGACCCGTTTTTCTACCCCTTCCATAAATCATATATATATATATGTACACACACATTGCTTTTAATCGTGCTCTGCAATTTCTAGAGCCCTAATTGGTTTTTCAGTGCGCAGATCAATTAAAAGCCCATTTAACTCAGCTGTTGCCACTTAAATGAATTGTTTTGGCAGATTAGCAAGATAAAGATCAGGTGGAAAAATCTTTGTATTAGAAATTCTATTAATTAAAATCGTTGCTTTAGACTACCAAATTGTGTTTTCCTGGTCCGGGAATTCTGTTTACCAGATCCTTTGTTTGCAGAGTAAAATGAGTTAACTTCTCCCTGGGTACTTTTTACAAAATGTCAGTTTATAAATGTTTATTTAAAGGATCAAGATTAAAGCCAGTTTTTGTTAAAACAGCTAGCTAGGTTTAATAATCGACAGTTATAATGGAAAAGATTTTCATTTCTAGAAAAATCACTCAACCACCAAGGAGTTAGTGCCAGAATTCTGCCCTTGATTTAAATCATTTCCCTGGGCTTATAGTTTTAGCTTGGCCTTGTTTATTTTCTATTATTGTCTTTTCTGCAAAGTTCTTGCTGGAAGGCAGGAGATACTGTTTTAATTTGACTCCTAAACGGTTTGTAACAGGTGAGTTTTCCTGAAGGCACATACCTGCAATAAATATTTGACCTTCTAAGAAAAAAATTCTTGGGACCTTATGGCATTTTTGAAAGGGACACCATCAAGAAAAAGGTTTCACAAATAACTGACATCCATTGGCTCTTCAAGCCAGGGCTCAACTCTTTTCCTTGAGGACTAATAGTGACTCAGCCCTCTTCCTACAGATTTTGTTGGAGTACTTTTGCAGAGAGTGAGCTCTGTGTTATTGGAAACAAAAGGCGATTCCCTTAAGTCTTTCTTCCCTCTCTTTTCTTCGCTAGGGAGAACTGGAGAAGTTAAATCAATCCACGGACGACATCAACAGACGAGAGACTGAGCTTGAGGTACTGGAAGCTGGTCCCTGTTTTTGGTGAGGTGGTGGGTCCTGCTGAGACCAGGCTGCCTGATCTTGTAATAGCCGGAGTGTGATTGCTGGCGTCCCCTCTGTGGAGTTGAGCAACAGCCCGCTGTCTGACGGAATAATTCGCTGCTGAGCCCAGCGTGTGGGTGGAACACATGTGGATCCCATTGCACATGTTTTTCATTATGGGAGCTGGGTGGGGCCAAAATCAAGAGCTATGTGGTGCACTAAAGTTCAGGCGTCTGCGGAAAAGCTTGAAAGGATTGAGGGGTGAAACTAGCTGCACTCCATAATGGAGAAGAGTGAATGAGTTTACAAAATCTCTCCAGTGTCTTAGGGTGGCTCCCTGCATTGGTGCTTGGAAACAGTATTTTCTTAGACTTCTGCTGTTTTTGACTTTCTGTTCTAAAAATTCACCCCCCATCCACTTCCCTGCATGTTTCCTTATTGTCTCTTTGCGTGTATAATGATCTTAATGGTGGCAAAAAGCTGTTTAGACTGGAAGGGCTTTCCTGCTGGGAAGAGTCTGGGGGGCGACTAGAATTTGATTTGAATTTCATGAGCATCTTGCAACGTGAGTGTAAACATGAACATTCTTTGCTTCTTCACAGCTACCGATTAGTCCCCATTCCTTTTTAGTGGCGGTGGTTTTTACCATTCACCAGCAAATTTGAACAAGCCCCACATGGGTCTGAAAGCCCATGAATGATTCAGAACCTAAAGGCTGCAGGGAGCTGTCGGGAAGACCTGTTTCTGTAGCAGGAGAAGTAGTAGGGAAGGTCATGGAAAAGGGCAGGAAACATCTGGTCCTAAGAATGAGGGGGGTGGGAGATAAGAATAATCTATGGGGAGGACACTGGCAGCCTTGATTTCTGACTGCGTGACTAGGTCCTGGAGGCACCAGATCTGAGGTGGGAGGAAGGATTAAAAGCATATTTTCTGAGTTGTGTGTGATGGCTTCTCACTCACCCTTCTGTTCTGATGGTATATATCCACGAACACTGGCCGCCCTTCTCCCTCAGGTGAGGTAAAACCTGCATATTAAAGTTTTTTTGATGTCTAATGAGTTGAGTCTCTTGGGGCAATTAAAATCTCTCAGAATCTCACATTTCTAATATATCAAACAACAAAACCCCTGGCATTTTTATCAGGCTTTAGAGTTTACAAAGTGATCTTTACGAGGTTTATCTCTTGTCAGGGCAGAAGAACTGTGCTTGTCCAATGTGGCAGCCATCCAGGTGTGGCTCTTTACCCTTAAATTAATTGAAATAAGATAGGATATTGAATAGCCACATTTCAAGAACCTAGTAGCCACTATACTGGAAAGAGCAGAGAACAGTTCCATATTGTAGAAAGTTCTGGTGAGCACAGTCCCAGAAAGTGGGGTTTGCTTCTTCTCCAGATGAGGATGTTGGAGGTACAGGGTCTCATGGTTCAGTTATGTGGCAGAACCAGGTCATTTTCCACATCCCTTATAGCGCCCCCCCACACACATTCTGCCATTCCAACTCTCATAAACAATTCAGAAATAGGCTTTTGTTGTTGTTGTTGTTGGCCAAGGATTGCTTTATTTGATCAATATTTGTATTCCTGTACTTGGCTTTTTTGGGCCATGAACAAGAAGGCCCCACAGGGTGCTTACCTCCAGAGTCTAAAATTGGTTCACCTGATAAACTTTTAGCTCTGATTTCACAATCCTCTTTCTGAATAAAGTGTGTGTGTGTGTGAGAGAGAGTCACAGGAAGCAGCAGAACAGGTGTTTCTAGCTTTGCTCTGGAGGGCACAAGGCAGCAGTGAAAAGAGATGGTCAGAGTGGGCTTGTGTTGCTGGCTGACCTTTTTTGGGTATTATTATAACCAAAGTGGGCTCACAGAAATATAAGACAAGCTACCTAAGACAGGAAAACTTCCCTCAAGGCCACATTAAAAAGTATAAAAGAAACAGCTGAAATTAATCTATTCGTTTAGCCCAGAACGCCCAACATATTATAACTTCAACATGAAATGAATATACAAGTAGTTAATGAGATGCTTTACGCGTTGTTTTTTTTTTTAATTTTATTAAGTCTTCAAATTCCTGTGCATATTTTACGCTTAGACCATATCTCCACGTGGACTGGCCGTGTCTGCGTGGTAAATAGCCACATGTGGCCCAGGTCTAGTAGACTTTTCCTGTCAAACTCAGGGGCAGTGGGATTTCACCCTCAGCGCCATGACGCGGGTCACACTGCCTGAGCCCTGAGGGGAGGAGGATGTGCGTCTGTGGTGGGCTGCATTCCTTCCATCCCTTCTGTCAAGCACCGGGCACCCACTTTGGGTCGGGGACTGGGTCGGCCACTGCGGGTCCGTGGGTGAATGCGACGAAGGCCCTGCCCTCAAGGAGTCTGATTTTAGTGGAGGGTGAAGAACCAAGAGGTAGATGATAATTGCTGATTGTCATCACTGCAGCCCAAGAGTGAGGTGACAGGGGCTCTGGGGGCGGGGTCACTGGAAGACACCTGAGCAGAAGCCCGCTGAGCGAGTGAGCTGGAGAGTCCCCGTGCGAAGAGGAGCAGATGGAGTGAGCCGTGGGGGTGGCGGAGGGGACTGTGCCAAAAGATGTGGGACAGGAAAAAGCCATTTTAATATAGGGTTGGTTCTCTCCTTATTCGCGGTGACAGTTTTCTGTAAAGTTGCTGTGAATGTTGAAGTAGGGAATACGGAACCATTAGTAGGCCTTATATTACATCTTCCTCTGAGCCTCTGGTCACATTGCTTTCATCTGCTGAGCAGTCTGGTACCTTGTTTTACGTGTGTTTCTGTTTAGAGCCAGTTTCTTTCATCAATGCCTAGAGCCAGTTTCTTTCATCAATGCCATTGACTCGTAAATGTCGGACTCGCTGGCAACAGCCTTGTGACTCCAGCCTGAGCCAGGCTTGCCTCACCAACACGGTCCGTTCCCCATAAGGCCCGTCCCAGCCTTCTTGGGCTGAGCGATGTTGGCCAGCGCTTCAGCTCTGGGCCGGGGCGGGGGGTGAGGGGGGACGCCTCCAACAGCTGGCTCCCCAACACAAAGCACAAAAGTGCAAAAAGTGTGGCACCGGCTGGCCCGGGAAAGGACACGTGTTTACAGCATGAGGGCCGAAACAAGGGCAGAGGGTGTCTCTTTGTTCCGTCTCACTGGGAACACGCACGTCAGGCAGCTCAAATTTTGGCCACTCTGGAGAAACTCCGGGGCTGTTGATTTTGGAATTACACATACATTTTCGTGAGTATGGAATCTGCAAATAATGAGGATTGATTGGCTGTAATTTCGGAGCTTCTAGGGGAGGGTCTTTTGCTTCTGCATTTCTTTTCCCTTTGCTTTTTAATTATGACCTGGAGTGCCCAGCACCCCTCCTGACTTTGACTCTGGTTAAAGCGCCTTGGTGATCAGATTTGTGTTAGCTGCTCCTTCACTTGGAACATGGTGCAGTTGCCTCTGGGCAGCCATAGGCTGGGGTGCAGGTCAGATTCAACTTAGGTTCCTCTCCCCTGTCTTTGGTTCTTTAACTCGGAGACTACTGAAAGACCTCTGGATGCCAGCCACCTTCCATGTTGTCAGTTGGAAATCTGCCCCTTCCTGCAACCTTGGTTCGCCTCTGCCATTGTTTAAACAATGTCGTGTTCCCTTTGCACTCTGATTTATATCAAGAGGTCCAGTCCTTTCCAACCGGTGACAGGAGTAACCTTTTAACCAGAGAAGCCCTTGGATAGAAACCTGATATTTCAAGTTAAGAAAATAAATGTATTTTCGTACAGACGTGTGGATTAGTCAGCTTTAATCATTGAGTTGTTTGGGTTTTTTTTAAAGATTTTATTTATTTGACAGCGAGAAAACACAGCGAGAGAGGGAACACAAGTAGGGGGAGTGAGAGAGGGAGAAGCAGGCCCCCCGCCGAGCAGGGAGCCTGATGTGGGGCTCGGTCCCTGGTCTCCAGGATCATGACCTGAGCCAAAGGCAGTCGCTTAACCAACTGAGCCACCCAGGCGCCCCAATCATTGAGTATTTATTGAGCACCGACTGTGCTAAGAACCACAAAGGGGAGAGAACAGGGTAGAGAATGAGTGGAGAATTATAATTAATTAAAATACACACTAGGTTACATGGTGATATGCCCTAAAGAGAATAACAAGGCCGGGAGGGGCTAGCGGTGTGGGTCTTTGGGAGCCAGGAGGAAGAATTGTTACATGTAGTGGGTTTGAAAGGCTTCCCTTGCACCTCAAGGCCATGTGGGGGACCAGCATTCAAGCCAGAGGGAACAGCCAGTGCTAAGCTGGGAATAAGGCCTGGACTGGCCCAGCACCTGCAAGGGAGGGCCCAGTGCCCTGGGGGTGGGGTGAGCCATGGATGGAGGAGAGGAGAGAGTCAGAGAAATGTGTGTTTCAGTGTGTAACAACCCTGCCAGATAAGTAAATGTGCTGATATACTTTTACAATACATGTTCTATAGGACTAGCTTTTTTCTAAGTGTTAAAATAAGATGGGACACAGAGGATTTCTAAAGCGCTGTAATGAAGATTGCAATATTTCCATGCCAGTTACCTTCTTTTTACCGTGATGCATGGTGTTTTCATGGTCTCCTTTGCTTGCCTAGAAGGTGGGCTATTCTAGAGCCAGGAAGTGGTCAGAGCGGAGGAGGAAGGCCATGACCAGGACTAGTTACCCATGGACAGCTTTTCTGGCTCTAAGTTGTCAGAAGCGGACTTTTCAGTCTGCTCTTCTCCAGGGAGGGAAAGCCGTTAGTTGGCAATGCTCAAGCCCTTTCCCTCACTGCTTAGGTGGGGGTGTTTTGATAAAGCATTTGATTCTGCTGCCAGCTGTGTTCCCTAAACTTGCATAAGGCCTGCATCCAGAATCTGCCTTTCTCCCCCTCCAGAAAGGAGCAAGCACTTTCTCTTTAAAAACAAAAAAACCCAAAACATTGTTTTGTGCTTGGAACCTCAGGGGTGGGAGAGGAAAGGGGGTGACACGGGCTGCAGCTGCTGTTGTCCTCAGAACTTTGGCCTGAAGTTTGGCCATCAGAACGATAGGACTTAGGGCTTCCTACTTCGGTGGTGGTCTCCCTCACTGCTGCTGGGATGTCAAGGGACAGCAACTTTTGATGCAGTGATTGCACATGTAAGAATTTATCTAAAGGGTATAACTGGGCAAGGATATAGGCCCAATAATGTTCATTGCAGCATTGTTTAAAAATGTTGGAAAATTATGAATCCAAATGACTAACAAGAGGGGATCTATAAAATGAATAATATGGACAGTCAATGGCTGATAACCTAGGCCTTAAAATGATGACACCGCTTGTTATTGACCTAGAAAGATGTCTAACTGGAAAACAGATTCCAAAGAGCCTCAAAAATATGTTTATGTGCATAAAAATACCTGGAAAAGATGATACACATTCTATCTGATGAGAGATGAGCAATGATTTATTGTCTTCATACTTCCCTATAGTTTTTTGAGTTATTTGCAGTGAATTTGTACTACTTTCTCACCAGAAGAAAAAACCCCAAAGCCAAAGTCAACAGGGAAGGTAGTGGTTTGAGGGAAGACTGCTCTTAGTATCAAGTGACATGGGGAGAATCTGAGGTCTGCTGACTTTTAGGGGCACTTGGCCCTTTGGAACCCGAGTCACCTCATCAGTGAATTGGGGCAGTGATTCTTGCCCATGTCCTGGGGTGGCCTGGAGGACAAGAGGGAGTGCTTTGATAGGACACAGCCTGGGTGAAGGAGAGGCCTCGTGCCTGCGGGACGCCAGAAGCAGAGCCGTCTCTGATAGGATGTGCACTGGAGCCAGCCCTCTCGCAGTCTCTGGCCATGGCTCTGTTCTCTGCCCCCACGCCCCCCCGTGACATGTCTTTGTCAGAGACCGGCTCCGGGTAAGGGGCCAGAGAGAGGGCTTGTACAGGCGGGATGGACTTTGAAGTCACTGGAGCAATAGGGCTTCGCTCTGTGGCTGGTCTGCTGGGGTTGTGGATCAGTTTCCCTGCTTTGTTAGTGTGTGTCCTCTCCTGGGATCTGGTAGTTTGTGGTGCCCAGTAGCTATTTGAGTGGATGCATAACAACAGATTGCCCCTTCATGGTTTTGGGCAAATTACTTAATGTCCCTGGGCCTCGGTTCCCCCATCCCAGTGGTGGTGCCCAGTGAGCCATTAGTAAGTATTATTGCTGCACTTGATGAAGCCAGACACCTGCGGGCTACAGCGTGATTTGTGCTTGCAGGGAGGACTTCGGTCCATCCTGGGATATCTTCCCTGCTTGTTTTTGTCTCCTAACTGCTCTTGGGTCACGATGACAGCTAACGACGATAGTCCCTACGATGTACCAGAACTTGTTCTAAACACTTTGTGTACATAACTCACTGAGACCTTGGACCAACATTGTACAGTAGATATTATCATTTCCATCTTGCCGAT
>PITA01018502.1:0-40168 GCA_004023965.1 Spilogale gracilis
CTCTCTCTCTTTTCCTCTTTTTTTCAAGTAAATAAATAAATCTTTTTTAAAAAACTTAAGTAAGTTTTTAGTTCTCAAAAGTGTGGAGGGCAAAGAAGCAGGAATTATTATTGTCTGCTTGCCCAAGCCCTCCTGTTGTGTGGTTTCACTGAAGGTCCACATTAGTATCTCCCTTCCCGGGGCCCAGGAAAGATTATCACTTAGATACTAGGAATGCACACAACCCCAGAACCATGTAGGGAATTTCCACTCGAGGAACATGATCACAAAAATCTGGAAAACAGAAGGGCCACAACTCCACCCCAATTATTTTTGCTCCCAAATCTGTAGGTCTCACCAGACCATGCTGAATGAAGGCAGATATCCCTTGTTTTACTTTCAAGAAGACATCCACCAGAGTTAACCCTACCTAAGTGGTTGAGTGTTGCCTGAAAGATTGTTTGCAGCAGTGTTTTCTTCTCATTCAAGAATCACTGTCGTACTCAGCTACTCTTATTATAGTAATCTATCATACAGCTCAGGTATTTGAGTGTAATTGAGAACCATTAGCTCAAAGTTTTGAGGACTATTAGAATAGCTTGAGTTTCTGTGAGAGTTTCCAGGAGTTATGCAAATTACCCAGCCAATAAATTGGAACAAATTCGTTCCCCTCAGTAATAGTTCTAAGCTCCCAGGATTCAATCTTGAGATCTGCTGGTGACACCATCCAACCCATCAGCAACATAATTCAGAGATGTTTCCAGGGACCTTAGAGTTTGCCTAAAGCCACATGGCCACTTAGGAAATGCTCCCTCAGAACTGTCTCAGATCTGGGCCACGTCATCTGAAGCGTATGCCTGGCCCAGGCAACCAATGATGTTTGATTACTTTTGAATAACCCAGACTTTGGGTTTTTTCCTTCTCTCCCGAACAGAGCGTGTGTGGGGGCCAGAGTTGGGACACGCAGAGGGGCTGAATAGTGTCCTGGCCTTAGGTAATAACAAACACTTATTGATCGTTTGCTGTATATCAGACACTGTCCTAAGCATTTCCCATGTATTACTGCTTTCAACCTTCACAACAACCCTACAAATAGGTACCGTTAGCCCCACTTCTCAGATGAAGCGTTCTTCACAGAAGAACAGAGATTAAGTGACCTGTTCAGGGCAGGGGCTGGGAAGTGTGGGAGCCAGAACCCTGGGCTGGCTCGGGGCCTAAACCCTTAGCTACCCTGATGCTCTGTGTGTCCACGTGCTCTTTCCTTTCTGCTTCAGGGATGTGCAAAAGGGAGAAGGGCCTCACACCACAGATGCATTGGTTAAGATGGCTAAAAGATAACCATCCCTTGGGTCCCTGGGTGGCTCAGTCGTTAAGCATTTGCCTTCGGTTCAGGTCATGATGCTGGAGTCCTGGGATCAAGCCCCGCATCGGGCTCCCTGCTCGGCGGGAAGCCTGCTTCTGCCTCTCACTTCCCAGGCTTGTGTTCCTTATCTAGCTGTGTTTCTCTCTGTCAAATAAATAAATAAATAAAATCTTAAGAAAAAAAAAATGTTAACCATCCCCAAAAGATGTTAAAAGCAGCCTGGAAAAGAGTAAACACATAGGCCTGGGGAACTGCTGCCCTATGGCTGTCCCAGGAACCCCCAAGTATCACCAGGGAAGGCAGGAAATTTCTGCACAGGGGCTGTTTGGTATGACAGGTGACAGAGAGTGCATGATGCCCTGGCTTCCATGTGGGGGATGCCAAAATATGAGTCATGCCGAGGTATGTATCATGTGCATCATAAACCGTTACTAGGGGCGCCTGGGTGGCTCACTCATTAAGCATCTGCCTTCAGCTCAGGTCGTGATCCCAGAGTCTTGGAATCAAGCCCCGCATCGGGCTCCCTGCTCCAAAGGAGGCCTGCTTCTCCCTCTCTCACTCTTCCTGCTTGTTTTGTGTTCCTTCTCTAGCTGTGTTTCTCTCTGTCAAATAAATTAAAATCTTAAAAAACAAACAAACAAACAACAACAACAAAAAACAATGTTATCTAGCCTGACGGCGTTTTGGGTTTTTTGTTTTGTTTTTGTTTTCGTTTTTGAGCCTGACAGTTTTAAACAGAGAAGAAAATTACTAGAAAACCCTGAGCCAACATGAGGTTTCCTTTTCTTTTGTTTCTTTGTGGGGACTGAGGTCGAGAAAGGGAGACCTCATTCTGCCCTGGGTCTCAGGCCCTGTCAGTTCACGACCAAGCGACTGCAGGAACACCGCTACGATCCCTTGGGTCACATCCCCACTCAGATATCCATGTAGGGCAAGTGCCCTGCTGAGGAGTCACCCGTCAGGTTTTCTGTGCGGGCCGGGAAGGGGCGAGCAGGGTGCCGTCTCCCCTTCCTTCCCGACAGGGAGGGCGTGTTGCGAACTGCCTGGTGGCGCCCGGTCCCTGCCGCCGCCGGGTGGAGGAGGGAGGGCCTTGGGACAATGCAGACCTCAGACCTCAGGACAGCTCCGTGCAGAGTGGTTCCGCCCGTCCCAGCACGCCTGTCAGTTGAAAGGTTCTCTCCTTAGTCTGCACGGAAGACAAGAAGTAGCTTGCAAAGGAGATTTTCAGCACAGTGCATAGGGAATTAAACCTATATTAACAATAAAGTTGGTCTGTGGAGTAGAAAAGCTGGAACGGTGTTGGTGTTCCCTGGGCAACAGGCTGAAAATGTTCATTCCTTAGAAAATCTTTCAACTGTTCATGACGCTTTCCTGACTATCCCGGGCCTGGGCTCCGGAAAAATACTGAAGGCTATGGATAGGATATGGTGAGTGCCAGGGGATTCGCCTCTTCCCCAGGTCAGGACTGCTTTTCTTGTGTTTGGGTTTGGATTCCAAAAACAAGTTAGCAGACCAGGATGCCTGACACATATCAATCCATAACTATATCGATAAGCTCTTGAACTTCATCCTTGCTGTTATGGCCAGGGTGGGGGAGGGTGGGGGGGACACTATTTGCCTCTTCTCTTGTAACCTCCAGCAGTGTAATGGAAAACTCCGTTATTCTTAAGAAACATGTGGGATGAGCATGTGTTTTTTTTTTTCCAAGTCGATTTTATACTTTACCCTAGGAGCCTATTATTCCATAGACTAGTAGTGTAACAACCACAACTGGGCAGTGTGTGTCTGTGTGTGTGTGTGTGTGTGTGTGTGTGTGTCCACGTGCTGTATGTGTGCTGTTTTCCTTAATTTTTGCAGCATAACTTCCTCTTTGCTTTACCAGACTAAATTTCAACCATGAGACATAATGTGTAAACTTCTTGTATGTTTGCTCTTTTCAGTTCTAGGGAAAATCCGAACCGCAGTGGGCAGTGCCCAACTTCTCATGGCCCAGAAATTCTACCAGTTCAGAGAACTGTGTGAAGAAAACCTGGTAGGTAACATTCCCCATCACCACCACTTCCTAGTCAGGAGGAGAATGTGTTGTCACTTGCACAACTAAATTAAAACTGATTTTGAACCAAATGAAAGCCCATTGGACTCTCTCACCTGGAATAGAGTTTTCTGTTGAATCTCATTTCCTGATTTTCTTAAAATTAAAACTGTTTATTTTATACTTAAATAATCTTAGGAGAAAAATCCAATCAAGTTGAAACTCCATTTCCTGTTTTGTTTTGTTTTTTGTAACGGAAAATTTTCCATTTGCCTGCCTTTCGCATGGCGGCCCTGATTTCATTATTCTTACCAAAATATGGAACAGCCTGATATTTCAAAACAGAGAACCAGTCTGGATAATGGTTTTCCTTCTGAAATAGTCCTCGGTGACTATTTCATTATCAGGGCTCTCAGTTTTCATTCAAGGCCAGAGGTGGATGGCAGGCCAAAGTGTAGATTTGACCTCCTTGTCCTTCTCGGACAGACCAAAGCCAAATAAAGCAAAATGAAGAGACAAAAACACCACTAGCATCAACAACATTTTTAAATTGACTGCAGAATACAAGGGCAAGAGCTCCCTCACTACATACACCTTTTTTTTTTTTTTAAGATTTTATTTCTTTATTTGACAAAGAGAGATCACAAGTAGGCAGAGCGGCAGGAGAGAGAGAGAGGAGGAAGCAGGCTCCCTGCCGAGCAGAGAGCCTGATGCAGGCCTTGATCCCAGGACCCTGAGATCATGACCCCAGCGAGCCCAAGGCAGAGGCTTTAGCCCATTGAGCCACCCCGGCGCCCTACATACACCTTTTTAAAAAACTGCCTACTATGTCTGCAAGTGTTGTTCCACAAAAATAGCTTTTATTGGTCAATTGTTGGTCAAGCTTGCTCTAAAATAAAGAACATGGACAGCAGCTTTTTCTGCCTTGGGTCCTGTCCCCATGCCTTTAGAAACCACCATTTGCACTAACGATGTCTCAAGAATTCTTTCTTGGTCACCAGCTCGAGACCGCACCACACTGAAACTTACCTATGCAATAAAACCTCACCACATGGTGCCCGAACATGGGGCTTTGGGCTTCGGTGTAAAATTGGTCTCTCTACATGGTGTTGAGAACCCTTCATTGCCATAACTTAAGATAGATGGTCCTTTCCACGCAGGAAGATCCACTTAATCAGTCTCCCCTGGACTCCGTTGCCTCTGCCTTTCACAACTCCTACACACATTAAGTCCCCAACTGACCAATATTGACCCATCTCTACGCCCACATTCAGCAGGAAGAAGTTACAACAGGAGACCTTCCATCTTAAACCTTAAAAGATTTAAGGGTCAAAATTGTTCACTGGGCTATGATGAGGGGACAGAAGGCTAGCTGCAGACAAAGCATAAGCTGACACCTGCAACCTTCCCTCACCTTCTCCACTCCTGGGTGGGACACTTGTGACAGCCTTCCAGGAAGCTCCCAACTATCTCAACGGTAATGCCTTGTTACAGGGGAAAACCAACCTTAACACGATAAGGGCAAGGCTTCTGATATCCTCTTTAGCATATGAAAGTTCTTTTGAGGGCGCCTGGGTAGCTCAGTGGGTTAAAGCCTTTGCCTTCCTGGGCACCTGGGTGGCTCAGTTGGTTGAGCGACTGCCTTCGGCTCAGGTCATGATCCCGGAGACCTGGGATCGAGTCCCACATCGGACTCCCTCCTCTCTCTCTGCCTGCCTCTCTGCCTATTTGTGATCTCTCTCTCTCTCTCTCTCTCTCTCTCTGTCAAATAAATAAATAAATCTTTTTTTTTAAAAAAAATCAAAAGAGATCATGACCTGAGCCAAAGGCAGACGCTTAATGACTGAGCCATCCAGGCACGTGCCTCACAACGTTATTTTGATGACAGCTTTACAGTTGAGCAAAATGGCGATGGAAAAACTAAATAACTTGGCCAGGAATAAGAAATATAAATAAATAAATAATTTGGTCAGGGTCACAGGTAAGAGGCTGAGCCAAGATTCGAATCCCAGTCTGTTCGACCTCTGTCCCAGTTTGATATCCCCTCAGCGCCAAGATTCCCAAGATTTGCGTTTTATTCCTCACCCTCCTGGAGGGACAGGGAGCTCATCAGTCAGCCCCAGCTCCTCCGCGGCAAGAAGCATGGTGGCCAGGTGGTGGCATTGCTTAGTCTAAACAAGCTGAGCAAAAGTGAAGCTAAGATCAGCTGCAAGCAGACCCAGCTCTCCTTCCTTGAGTTCCGACCCTGAGGAGAACATCTGAAAACACTTGCATATTATCCCAGACCAGACTCTCAGGCATAGAATAAATAGATGAGCATTACTTCTTCCCAACAAAACTAAACTAAGGAACCCAGTCCCCCTCATCCTTCCACACCCTCCACCACCTCTGACATGAAGGCTCAGTTCAGGCTGAGGCAAGAGCTGCTGTTCCTTGTGCAGGGAATGTCACATGATCCACAGATTCTCTTTCTCTCTGCTTCCCCATCTGTCCCCTTGTCAGTACAGGGGCAAAGAGATTCTTGGTGAGGAGGGAACAAATTGCCCATCACATAGAATTAAACAAACTCTTTGGGCCTACCTAACATGTCATGCATTGCTGCACTGAAACAATTTTGCTGGTAGGACTTGTAACCTAAAACACTTTGGTAAACTCCAAAATATGAACAATTTAGGTTCCTAGTTACTGGTGAGATAAAGAAGACCATAAAACTCCATTTGCGATGTACTTTGTTAAAGCTATTATCTATCTGTTCTGAACCTAGATGCTGAGTTAACTTACTAAATGAAAATACGCCAGAGAAATTCTTTAGTTTAATTCATGTGTCAGTAGACTAGAGTTTAAACCAAATACATATAAACTTCAGAAATTACATCTTCCAATGAATTCCAGAACTATAGGTAGT
Source organism: Spilogale gracilis (assembly GCA_004023965.1). Classification (NCBI taxonomy): domain Eukaryota; kingdom Metazoa; phylum Chordata; class Mammalia; order Carnivora; family Mephitidae; genus Spilogale; species Spilogale gracilis. Next base: position 6,280 of record PITA01018502.1, read on the forward strand.
TTGAGAAGTGTAAGTTTATAAATATATTTTTACTTGTATCCATTTTGAAACCAGACCAATAATGTTAGTCCATCAAGGGCTAAAAATTTCTTTCCAAACTATTAACTTTTTTTTTTTTTTAAGATTTTATTATTTGACAGAGAGAAACACAGCTAGAGAGGGAACACAAGTAGGGAGACTGAGAGAGGGAGAAGCAGGCTTCCCGCCGAGCAGGGAGCCTGATGTCGGGCTCAATCCCCGGACTCTAGCATCATGACCTGAACTGAGTGAGGGCAGACACTTAACGACTGAGCCACCCAAGCGCCTCCCAACCTATTAACTTGATGAGCACTGACTTTGAACTTTCTGAAAGTTGGTTTTTAAAGTATAAAATGGCCTTAGGTTATTATATGGCACGAGAAGGTTTCATAGTATATCAGATTGGTTTGAATACCCACAGGTAACCAAAACGGACCTGAGAAGCCTCTGTCTTCTGGAGGCTCCCACCCACCTAACTATGAATACCTTTGGCTACTCTTGGTGGTAATGATTAACAAGGAGCACGACCCCTTCAATCTCTTAGTTATGTTTTGTCTGTTTTACATCATATAAATTATATATGCAATCCAACATACAAATTCTATGTATGTAATCATACATACAAATTATTATATGTAATCATGTAAATTAAGTATGAGACATACTTTGTAGTACGTGTCAGGGGTACATGGATATGGGGAAAAACAAAGTCAATCCTTAGACACTGAAGAATGTTTGGTATTATCTAGAAAATGGGTCATTACAGACATCTATGTGTATTATAGATATGTGTTCTTACATTTGCTATTTTATTTTGCAGTTAGTTTATATTACAAAATGATTTCATTTCCAATGATTTTGTCAAAGTACTTGTATGATAAAATGACTTCCCATATTAGCAACATCATAATTGTTAAACACATAGTACTTTAAAAATCCAATTATTTTATTACTCATCATTTGTTTACCTTTTGTTTCACTCAACACGATTGTTAAAACAAATCTTATTGTAGATTCCTCATCTGTTCCCTGAATAAGTTGGATGGCATGGAATCAAATTCCAACTCTAATAATAATATATTGTATTTCCCCCCGAGATAGTATCTTTTTTTTTTAATTTTATTTATTTATTTGACAGAGAGAGAGAGATCACAAGTAGGCAGAGAGGCAGGCAGAGAGAGAGGAAGAAGCAGGCTCCCCGCTGAGCAGAGAGCCTGACTCAGGACTCGATCCCAGGACCCTGAGATCATGACCCGAGCTGAAGGCAGAGGCTTAACCTTCTGAGCCACCCAGGCACCCCCAAGATAGTATCTTCATTTAATTATGTTTTAATGTACCTTGTCATAGTTTTTGAAAAGTTTGGACTCTCTCCCCATACCACATTGATAGATGTATTACAGAAGAGTTTTACAACCTTGACATTTGAGAATCACTGACTCAGACAGATGAGTGTAGAAAATTTCCATTTGAAACGGAATCTTTAAAAAAGTTTCGAACTCATAGAAAGAGTAGAAAAGTGGTTGCCAGGGGATTGGGGATGGGGGAAAAGGAGTTTGGTAAAAAGGTACAGATTTTTGGTTGTAAGATGAATAAGGATTCAGTGGGCAACGTGATGACTGTAGTCAACGTGATGACTATTGTAGCTGATAACAGTGTATTATCTAACTGAAATTTGCAGAGAGTAGAATTTTAAATGTTCTCGCACACGCACAAAAAGATAAGTATGTGATGTAGTGGATGTGGTTATTAATTCTATGGGATGAGTCCTTACACAGTGTGTGCATATATCCAATCACCACGTCGTATACTTTAAATATCTTACTGTTGTTGTCGATTGAATAATTAATAAATAATTAATAATTAACACATCTTCATAGATAGATGGTAGATCGATGGATAGATAAGGTTACCGTTTGTAGCCCCACTTTTATCTCCTATTTGAAAGCAGAAAGGAACTCATCCCCCTTATGTTATTTGAAATATCTGAAAGTACCCCTTTGGTCCCATGCTTGTTGTCACAGACTTCATCTAAAGCATAAATGTTTTTCTTTCTCTCGTACAGAATCCCAATGCTCATCCGAGGCCCACCTCCCAGGATTTGGCGGGGTTCTGGGACATGCTGCAGTTGTCCATAGAAAATATTAGTATGAAATTTGATGAACTTCATCAGTTAAAGGCCAATAATTGGAAACAGATGGATCCTCTTGACAAGAAGGTAGAACAATGTAGATTTTGTATGGTTCATTTAAAAACCTGCACAAATCCTGGACAGTCTAAATAGGCTTCTGCATTCAGTCTTGCTGTTTACAATGTGAAATGGAGCTGATATCATATTAATCTCATTGTAATGACAATGTTTACATAGTAATCATTTGGGATATTATCTGTAATATGTTTCAGGCATATTTTTAAAGAAAAACTTGTCTTTGTGAATTGGAAAATGGGAATGTGGCTTTTTTGTTAATTAAACTTTAAGTTAAATCATCTTAGTCACTGGAAGGAACTGCCTCCATTTTGCTTTTTAAACTAAAATAAATGACATCTTCAGTGCATGATTATCTAGAGCAAGAGTTCAACTTCCTTATACCCCTAGGATGTGTTTCGGAGAAAAATAGGAAGCCCTGAAAACTAATCGACTTTGATAATCATTTCATAAATATAGTAATAAAGAAAGCACTGTTGTTCAAGTTTAAAAATATACACCATAAAGTTTCACAGTAATCATAAATGTTGGGATTTATTATTTTAAGAGTTTTACTTTGGGTCGATTTGCCTTGGGGAATATTGCTCACTGGGTTCCTCATTGAACAGTCTAGAAATAAAGACTCAAATTCTTTTACTTTAATGAATAAACTGCAATTCTCACATTTGATTACGGTGGCTCCACCAGGCTCACACAGGTCTCCAATACCCACCTCCCTAGGCAGGCCTGCCCTGCTTGACTTTTTTAACCCTTTGCTTTCCTATGGCCTAAGGTCAAACAGTTCCAAGAGATTCAACTTCTAAAAATTAAGCTTGGCTATTCCCAGGAAGCACTGGCAGCCCTGCCCTTTTCAGATCTCCTTACCTGTCAGAGAGCTAACAGCAATCCAGTCCATTCTGCTGCTCTCCATTGTAGCATCTGGGTTCATAGGGTCAGTAGGCTCCCAGGAGAAGTCCAGTCCCCAAAGGCATGCATAACTGACAGGAGGGTTATTGTCATTGTCCCCTATTTCCAATGCTATCACCATCAACCTGGGAGTTTTTAGTGGTAAGCATGAAAGTGCCATTGATATGTGTGTGGCCTCTCACTTGGGAAGTCATAGATCCACACTCAGTCTAGTTTTCTTTAATCCATGTTTAAGACTGTTGACTAAATAAGCTTTTAAATTGTTCTTACTTTAAGAAAACACTACAGATGTACAAACATACTGGTCATTTAGTTTCTGGAGTTGACCTGTCCAATTTCTCATTTATTGATTTTTTCCCCAAATATTACTGGTTGTTTTTTTTTAAGTACAAGTAAAGGGAGATATGACTAAAAAGGTTCCAATATTCTTCCTTTTCAAAATATCACCAAATTACCCAACAATGAAGATTTAAAGTGTCCAAAAATTGTAATGCTAAGAGTTGATACATGTACTCTGCTAACGTTGACACAGTGAGTCATTATGAATTGGATTTCTAAATTTTTATACACTTTGTCTATGACCAGAGCTTTTCAGCACCCCAGGAACTTGAGGGGAAGAAACGAACGAGCACAATCAGAGTTGGCCAAATTTCATTTGCACTCTGTACTTTCCTTTTCTGTCTACCCAGACTCCACTTTAAACAGCCTGTGGGCACCTCCAATGTAATAAATTTATCCAGGCACTTCACCCAGGCAAGCGAGGGGGATTTGCAGCAATGAGTGTGTAAGTGTTAAGGCACAAAGAGTGCCCCTTGGAGAATCACAAAATCCCCATTTTAAGATAACCTTCACAGTTGTGTCATGAGAATTGAAGGTATTTCACTGAAAATGAAAACAGATTTACACGGGCCTTTTCCCAGCCTGAAAGCTCACCAACGTTAAAAATTCCTTTGTGGTTTAGATTTGCTTCTTTCCCATTGCATTTTTTTTTTTCTGCAACCCAAGTGTTGAATGCTTTTGTCTGTGCAGTGGCATTTAAAAATATCCAAACATTTCATGGTTTGCTGATGCTGAGGGGAACTTCTTTCAGTCCTGTGTTAAATTTTCATGGCACCATGTCTGTCCCTGTGACTGAAATTGCCTTCTGGGCTACCACAGCCAGCCTGAGGCCCCTAAGAAGTGACATCCCAGCGGGATGTTTTAGAAGCTATCTTGGAACCGATTCCAGCACCTCCCCCCTCCCCTTCTCACCCCCACCCACAGTATAGGAACCATCAGCGTCCTCTCTCCAGGGTGACCCCAGAAAGTATAACGCTGTGTGTTTGCGTGTGATGTGCTAACGGGTGTAATAACTCACTCTGGCATCGAAAAAGCTAAAGAACACAGTCTTATCATCTCTTCTTCCTCACTGGGCCATTTAGGATTGGGTGGGCCCCGGCAGAGGGCGGGGATGTTTATAAACTGAGCGGAGCTTGCACCCGCTGCCTAGCCTCGTTAGTGGGGACGCAGAGTTCCCGGAGCGGAGCTTGCACCCGCTGCCCGCCCCCCTCAATCCATCTCTGGCACCCGGAAGAGTCTGGAGCCTCCAGAGAGAACCACACTAAATGTGCTGGGAGCCGCAGCCTTTCAGCAGGGGGGCATTTTAAATACCCACATCCTTCCTTTGGAAAGACTAGTTTTGCAATTCAGCCTTACCCTTGGCCTTAAGCTTACCGGTATTTTTTTTTCCCCTGCAACTTTTGAATACCCAAACCAGAATAATAAAGAAAAAATACATTATATATAGTTACAGTATGCAGATCAGATCAAACCACCCTTAGGTTAAAAAAAAAAAAAAAAGTGTGCGTGTTGTAACTACTGACCTATCCCAGTTTTTCCCAAGCTTGTCCTGAGAAGCTGTGTAATGTCCTGAACCTTCTGCTTTGATCAGGAGAGAAGGGCCCCTCCTCCAGTGCCAAAGAAGCCGGCGAAGGGCCCCGCGCCGCTGATCCGGGAGCGCTCGCTGGAGAGCTCGCAGCGCCAGGAGGCCCGCAAGCGCCTGATGGCCGCCAAGCGCGCCGCGTCCGTCCGCCAGAACTCGGCCACCGAGAGCGCCGAGAGCATCGAGATCTACATCCCCGAGGCGCAGACCCGGCTCTGAGCGCCGCGCGCCGCCTCCGCGCTGTCCTCCCGCCGCCCCCCTGCCCGCCCTCCGAGCCCGTGCGTTCCGGAGCTCAGTGACTTCCACTGTCGCGGTGTAGTTGTCGGTCTTGCCGGAGCCGTCCCCCAGTAGTCCCCGCCGCCCGGACCGGTTTGCCCATCACGTTCTCCACCGAGCTTCGCCACCAGTCCCGACGCGTCACCCTGCCTCATCCCGGGAGCCGGCCCTTTCTTTTCTTGGCAGAACCGAACCCACCTGTGTAGAAATGGCCCCTTTAGGTCGCCCACCATCCTCAGTTCTCCCGAGCTAGTCTGTCCCTAGAGCTCAGCAATATAAAATCATAGGGTATTTCAGAAATCCAGTATCACAGGGTGATCCTTTGGGACTTAACCGTCTTCCACGTGAAAGAAACTAGGGCTCCGATTCCTTTTATTTCCCCCTAACCGGTTATTATTTTGTAAAGCAGATGGAGCACTTTATTTCCAACCTCAGAAATCACGCCATCTCACCGGAATCGATGAGTGACAAGCCAAGAGGGGACCAAGTTGGGCCGGGGGTGGGGCACCTGGATGCGTAGTTGGGGAAGGGAGAAGCGAAACCCGCAGGTGCTGCGGTACCTGCTTCACTCACAGCTGCACAAAACTGCCTCACTGTTACTCCATCAACCACTGCTTCAAATGTTTCAATCAGCAGAAGATTGTAAATTCGATCTTTCAGGGAAATTAATCTATTCTGAAAGGCAATAACACGAAGAAAGGCAAGGAAGCACTGATAGGTTCAGATATACTACATAAGGATTTTTTTTTTTTTTGGTCCTATTATTAAGAAAATTTAGACCTGAAATGTCTTATCAACTTTTATTGTACTATGTGTATTATATTGTTGTTGTGGTGGGGTCTTTAAAGGGGAAAGTGTAGGTCCTCTTAATCTGTTAGTGTCCATCCTGGGGGGGAGGCCTATCTAATTACATATATATAAGTACACACCTGCTTAAGAAGTGCTGTAAATGGCAGCTAGCGTGTTTTCAGAGAGAAGTTTGGATTTTTCCATAATCCCTGTGAATGCTACACATCCATCTGTTGTAACGCAGTAGTTTGTAATGCAGACATATTTTCTCCTTTGGTCTTCTCTCACTACTACCCAGAGCCCTATCACACCCCAGCGTAAGGATTGTGTCCTATGTCAAATTGATAAAATAATTTTTCTACCCAAGTAGATACGCACCCTCATTCTAAAGAGCTGCTCCTCATCTTGAGGTCCCAGGTAGTGAGAGAAGAAATTTGACCTGAAAGGTTCAGCAACCACCAGGAAGGTGGGGAAAAGTCATGATCCAGAAGCACTGAAAGAAACCCAGGCTTTTGGCAGAGAATGTGGATTTATGCTTTTAGTCATGAGGGATGGGCAGTGTGCACTTTGCATCCGGCTTAAGTTATCTTTAAATGCCCTTACTGGTAGCAGTCTAAACATTTAGGAGGTGGTGATCTTAACGTATTACTGGCATTTTATGCCCAGCTCCCACCCAAAAGCATTAGGAATTACCATGGAAAAATGACAAACTAAAAATATACATCAAACAAGCTTGCACCAGAGCTCTTTTAAAAATTACACTCTCGTAGCCAGGTGCTAATTTAATTTTATTTATGAAATTAAGAGAGGTGATGGGTTCTGGCAACAACTATTTTCACGGACGTATTCTAAAACCACTGGGGAATTCGCTACCTCTCAGAGCCATTGATGCTTTGAGCTATCTTTATAAACAGGGCACAAATGTTTACTGCTGTGGTTTACAAGAAAAGGGCTACTAACTTATTTAAAAACCAACCAACCAACTTTTAACTGGAGTGAACAAAGCACCTTAAGTGCTTTGCATGATTGGAGGTTACTGAGATTTTGAACTTCAAGTGCCCGCTTGTGTTCAAAAGAGTATATCTTTTCTTTGCTTTGTAGCAGCAATGGACGGTCACACAAAGTCTGAATTAAGTAAGGCCAACTGCCACCTTGGGTAGCCTATAATCACATTCAATCTCGAAAATGACTTGGAACTCACAGACTAATGTGAAGGAAGTGACATCCACTGGAAGACCCGTGTTCCCAACTACAGCTCCATGCCCTGAATAGAGATGAGACTGGGATTAGGCAATAGATTTCCAATATGATTCAAGATCATCCTACAGTATTTTCTTTGGAAACTGGTTTAGCCCAGGATATTTTAAGAGAGACAAGAGAAGGCCAATTTATCTTGTCTATGTGAATGGTATTTGTATATTCATAAGCTATTTTTGGTAAGAATTTTAAATCTTTTAGCTGACTGCCTACAGGCATCATGACCTTTGCCTTCCTTAAAAACAAATTGTACAAACACTTTATAAAAAGCTAATTACTGATCTTAAAACATGACCCCATATAAAGCTGCTTGTTAACCACTTGCCCCCTTAAGCTGACATCCATGAGCATAACCTTTGTTACATTGTTCTTTTTGATGTATTTGTAGAAATGTTTTTTAGTTCATAATGGAAAATGTATGTACCCTGAAAAATTACTTATTTTGTTTAACTTTGGTATAAAGCTGTTTGGGCATTTTCTGGGGGGGGGGATTACAAAAGAAGTTTGTCTCCCACATCAAAAAAAGTTCAAAGAAATTAAGTATTTATTATATTTTTTGCAGATGTTTCCATACAATTCACATAACCTTTTTGTAAAGAGAGATGAAGAAATGGATTAAAGATTTTTAATATTTGAAATGGTAAATAGAACTAATTTATTTGTAATATATTTCTGTTATTTATAGATGTTTCCTTAATGTTTTACTGTGCATTACCACCTTAATTTAAGCCTTACCCTTGTGAATTTACCATTTCTTTTTTAAAACATGTCTAGATGCATATTTTAAATAACTGGAATGTAAATCACTAGCATATCTGAATTCCCAATGTAATTTTTAAAAATTATTTTGGTTTGGAAAAAAAAGATTCATTTGAAAGCCTTCAGATGGAGGGGTGGGGAACATTTTTATGGCTTTACGAAGTGGAATTTCATAGGCTTATTTACCTAGATTGTGAGTGGACACAAAAAAATTGTAAATAGATGAATGTTTCCCATAATGTAAAAAGAAGAAATTAATAAAATAATAATGCACTGCTTCCAGGTCTGTGTGTTTTCACTACAAAGCCCTGCTTCTTCCAAAATATAATTGTCTTTGGAGGGAATTATTTAAGCAATTAAGACACATATCATTCTAACTTTCATTGTTATGAACAACACATATGCTAGCCGCTCTTCAGCAGATGGGTAGACCTTGTATCCTACAGAAGGGATCAAAACACTGAAAACCAAAAGCCCTTTTACTATAACCATCACATGCATATGGAAGGTTCAGGTCAGGAGCCCTATGTTTCCTGAAAGAAATGATTAGCCTCTCAAACACATGTAAATCTGTGCATATTTTACTCTTCTGTGCATATTTATCTCTTCTCAAACATTTCATCCATTTTGTTTCCTACACGGCTTCTACACTTGGAAGATCAGAATAATGTTTTGTGGTTTTTATTTCATCCACCAAGTAATGAAAAACTATCCTCATTGAGGCTTAGTGACTTGCCCAGTGGGACACAATTATTAAGTGACAGATTTGGGTCCAAAATCTAAGCCTTTGTTCAGCCTCCTCTTCAGTGGGGTCTCTGTCCTCCTTCCCACATTTAAAATTGATAATTATTTGCCACTGTCCATTTCTTCTGGTTTTCATCTTGGTCATATTCATAAACGTTACTTTATACACAAAAATACAGACTTATGCCAAAAAAGGTAAATCAGAAAGTTTTATGAAGTGGACTTACACATCTCTGAAAATGCCCAACTCTGAAACGTGTGTCCACCATGGTTCCCCACCGAGTTCTTGGCCAGACCTACCCACGTATATGCAACAAATGTGGAAATTAAGCAGATAAGCCACTTTTTCCAACTTTTGTACATAAGCAAGAGCTTTGCCAGTTTTCCAAAATAACATGAAGTACTTTTGAAAAAAAAAATTTTTAATATTTCATTTATTTATTGAGAGAGAAAGAGTGAGTGAGAGAGAGCATTAAAGGGGAAAAGGTCAGAGAGAGAAGCAGACTCCTCGTGGAGCTAGGAGCCCAATGCAGGGCTCCACCTGGGGACTCCAGGATCATCACCTGAGCTGAAGGCAGTGGCTTAACCAACTGAGCCACCCAGGTGCCCCGAAACTTTTTTTTTTTAAGATCTGACTTATTAATTTGACAGAGAGAGGGAGCCTAAGCAGGGAGAGGAAGCAGCAGGCCTAAGGAGAGGGAGAAGTAAATACCCCATTGAGCAGAGCCACTCAGGCCCGCTTGGAACTGGTTCAGAAGAGGATTGATCAAGTGGCTCAATCTCTGGGAAACTGCAAAGATCTCATTACTTGGCTTCGTGCACGAACTGTTCACATAGTGTGAACTGCGATTATACTTGCCTTTTACCTAATTAATTCTTTTTTTTTTTAAAGATTTTATTTATTTATTTGACAGAGAGCGAGATCACAAGTAGGCAGAGAGGCAGGCAGAGGGAGAGGAGGAAGCCGGCTCCGTGATGAGCAGAGAGCCCGATGCGGGCCTCGATCCCAGGACCCTGGGATCATGACCTGAGCCGAAGGCAGAAGATTTAACCCACTGAGCCACCCAGGCGCCCTACCTTATTAATTCTTATATTTCACTGGGGCTTCTTAAACATTTTGGCCAATCCCAAAACCGAATGAATTTGTTTTTCACATGTAAAACTTTGACTTTCAGTGAAGCAAATTTCAACTTCCCATGTGAGAGGGTCCACTCCCCCAAAACATGTAAATTTGTTTTTTATAGAAATTGAACAAAATTGTTTGCTCTGAAAATGAAATTTTTTAAAATATCTTTGAAAATCACCCCTTGAAAATACAAATTGATTTTGGTTTAAATAAATGGCATGTTAAAAATCATAGCGCCTGAATGTGTTCATTCTCAAATGCCAGTGATAGTAAAGGGTCTGAAATTTACCTGCAGTTTGCTGGGTAGGCTGTTTGACTTTCCCTGCTGAACCAAGTTTCTTTTGCAAACAGAAACTGGTGACCGTGTCTGAAAACCCTCTCTGGGTCCCAGTTCATTTGCTGTGAGTTTACAGACTAGGTAGGTCTTACATTCCTCTGTAAGTCACTCATCTCCCCTAAAGCAGAGAGAGGAAACAGTGTGCGGCTTCCTGGTCCATATGCTTCCCTCCGGGCTTACTGCTGGTTTAGGGAGGTATCACCACACAATCACAGAAATGTGAAACCCCAATACCAAGGATTCCTGATTCCTGAGTCCCCATTTAGCCTGCCAATGGATTATTTCATTACGTTTCTATATAAATGAGCACAAGCCTGAGACTATAGAAAATGGCTGAATGCAGGAAAGCCCTCTGATAAACACCGAAAGTCAATCTCTGCCATGTGGCTGATTCAACTCGCTATTCATTGCACCGAATGTTAGTACGTTTGAAGACTGCCCTTCTTCCTCTTCACACTTTGAGTCTTCCTTCTGGGAGAAGTAGATACAATTTCCTCCTTCCATATTACTTGATACATAAATCATTGTCACAGGGAGCTTCTATAGAGATCATAATAAAGATATTTTCCAGTAGAAAAATTCACTTTTTCACTTTGGAAAGAGAGAAAGGGAAGCAAATAGTCATAGTTTTCTTTTCTGTTACAAAGGAGGAAAACACATTCTCCCCATTGACACCGAGGAAGGTCAATTAGAGGTTCTAGAGTCTTAAATCTCAGTGCTTTCACTGCTTCTGGGGCTCAATACTGCAAAAGAAAATGCTCCTGCATAGCTACCCTTGTGAGATTTGTGGACATAGTCATCAGTTGATGATCCCTTACTTCTTCCTAGGGTTCTCAATCCAATGCCTGCCAGCAATATCTATTACCAAAAAATAAGGAGAAACACCCGAGGATTTAGATAATACTACATGGATGGCCCCATAAAGTGTATTGGAGGAAACATCTCCCTACATTAAAATAAAAACATTTTACTAACATTAAGAGAGGGCCCATTTGAAAGCATTTTTGGTCCTAGGGAATAATTCCTGCTATCAAAAGTTTTGTTTACTTCTGTAAGTTTTTTTGTTGTTGTTTGTCTGTTTTTTTTTAGTAATCCCTACACCTAAGGTGGGGCTCAAACTTACAACCCCAGGGATCAGGGATCCGACTGAGCCTGCCAGACAGCCCTGTAAATTGTCTTTTTTTCTCTTTTTCTTTCTTCCTTTCTTCCTTCCTTCCTTTCTTTCTTTCCTTCCTTCCTTCCTTCCTTCCTTCCTTCCTTCCTTCCTTCCTTCCTTCTTCCTTCCTCCTTCCTTCCTTCCTTTCTTTCTTTCTTTCTTTCTTTCTTTCTTTCTTTCTTCAAGTTTTTATTCATTTGACAGAGAGAAACACAGTTAGAGAGGGAACACAAGCAGCGGGAGTAAGAGAGGAAGAAGCAGGCTTCCCGCTGAGCAGGGAGCTGGATGCTGGGCTCCATCCGGGAGACTCCAGCATCATGACCTGAGCCAAAGGCAGAGGCTTAACCATTGAGCAACACAGGCGCTTCTGTAAACTGTCTTCTTAAAAATATCAGCTTTGTCACATTGTTTCCTTTCTAGAATAAGGCCTAATGTACTCTACAAACTTGGCCAATACAATGTCTGTATTTCCTAAGTGTCAGAGGAAGCAGATCTCAAAGGCAGAACTTAAATAAAGGGAAGCAGGAGATAGGTTAAATAATTTACTCTTCGATTCCTTTCCAGTTTGATTTAATGTAACACATTGATCAAGAACCTCCCTTCTCCCCACCAGGCTCAATGAAGAGATTTTCTGCCCTCTACCCGTGGCCCGTGGCCAGGGCAGTACTTGTGAGATCTTGGTCAGCCTGGCACTTCCAATGTTGGGCTTGAAAGCAACGGAAGAGCGACTCAAGGGCTCCTGAATTTTTCTTACATTAGTCAAGCAAGGCAATGAGTCTGAAATGAATGAAGGATGATCCTTTCAAAAGAACTGGTGTCTTCGTGTCTAGGCTTGAGTTGGTATACCAAGGATTCCTTGGCTAGCAGACTATTCAAAATAAAATCTTACAGAGAAAGGAAAAAAGTGATTGATAGTTTGGAAAACTAGAACAATGAAGAGATGTTGGCATAGGAAATTTTTTTTTTAAGATTTCATTTATTTATTTGACCGAGAGAAACACAGTGAGTGAGGGAACATAAGCAGGGGAAGTGAGAGAGGGAGAAGCAGGCTTCCTACAGAGCAGGGAGCCTGATGCAGGGCTCCATCCTGGGAGTCCAGGATCATGACCTGAGCCAAAGGCAGACATCTAACGACTGAGCCACCCAGGTGCCCCGGAAAATTTTCTTTTTTTTTTAACTGAATATGAGTGTTAAGTGCTTAGTAAACAGCGGTGAAATGAGGTGTAATTATTCAGATACTTCTGAGTAATTCTGGAAAAAAAGAAAGTAAAAAACCCTAACCATGCAAGCCTAAGATGTCTCAGGATCTGTCAGTGCCTGAATTCATCACATAGTTGTTCTCAAGGACACTTCATTTTGTTGTTTTTCTTGTTGTTAAAATATTTTTATTTATTAATTTGACAGAGAGAAACACATAGAGAGAGGGAACACAAGTAGGGGGAGTGAGAGAGGGAGAAGCAGGCTTCCCGCTGAGCAGGGAGCAGGACGTGGGGCCCGATCCCGGGACCCTGGGATCATGACCTGAGCCGAAGGCAGTCGCTTAACCAACTGAGCCACCCAGGCGCCCCAAGGACACTTCATTTTAAGATAAGTTAAGGCCAAGAACTAGCTAGCCATACTTCCGGCAAAAGCAGCACTTTTGTTAAATACTCTACTGAGAGAACTTGGGTTAAATATTAAGGAAGTGCTTACCTGAGGAAAGTACAAGATCCCAACTACCCTGAGAACCTTGGTGTATCATCCTGAGAAAAGTTATTCTGACAGTGGTGTCACCTCATGAAAGAGGGGAAGTCCCCGCATGGTTCTTAGTATTTAAATTTATTAGGACACCTGGGTGGTTCAGTCAGTTAAGCATCTGCCTTCATCTCAGGTCATGATCCCAAGGTCCTGAGATTGAACCCCAGGTGGGGTTCTGTGCTCAGGGGGGAGCCTGCTTCTCCCTCTACCTGTGGCTCCCTGCTTGGGCTCTCTCACTCTCAAGTAAATAAGTAAAATGTTTTTAAAAATAAATTTGTTGGGGTGCCTGGGTGGCTCAGTTGGTTGAGCGACTGCCTTCGGCTCAGGTCACGATCCTGGAGTCCCGGGATTGAGTCCCAGGATCGAGCCCCGCATCGGACTCCCTGCTCGGTGGGAAGCCTGCTTCTCCCTCTCTCACTTCCCCTGCTTGTGTTCCCTCTCTCGCTGTGTTTCTCTCTGTCAAATAAATGGATAAAATCTTTAAAACAAAACAAAAAAAATATAAATTTGTTTATTAGATAATGAATACAGAAAAGACAGATCTCTCACCCCCTCCACACGTCATAATCCCTGTTGGCTTCAGCCCAAAGTACTAATTTCCGAGCAGCGTTTCTGTCAGTGATTCCAGATTCACAAGCAGAGAGGATCCATCTGGGAGGAAACAAGGGCAGAGGGAAAGTCCCCACACCCTCCAGGGGAAAGACCCATGTGATATTTTAATTGTAATATTGTGACTTGGGGTTGAATAGGAAAGTATTGCCATAGGCTTACAAATATTTCCAGCATTTCTCTCAGAAACTAGACTATCCGGTCCGCTTCAAAATTGTGCCATGAGTGGGTCTGTCTGGCCAGCAGAGACAGAGCCATTCTGTAAGTGGGAAAGAGCTCGGGTTATGGTCAGACCACCTGTGTTCCAACCCCAACTCTATCACTGACAAGCTGTGTTTTGGGGGGCAAGTTACCTAACTTCTCTGTACCTCAGTTTTCCTACCTTACAATTAGGATGAAAATAGTACTTACCTCGTAAGTTTGTTCCAAGGATTAAATAAATCAGCACATGTAAAGCTCTTTTTTTTTTTTTTAAAGATTTTATTTATTTATTTGACAGAGAGAAAGGTCACAAGTAGTTGGAGAGGCAGGCAGAGAGAGAGGAGGAAGCAGGCTCCCTGCCCAGCAGAGAGCCCAACGCAGGCCTCGATCCCAGGACCCTGAGATCGTGACCTGAGCAGAAGGCAGAGGCTTAACGCACTGAGCCACCCATGCACCCTCGTGTAAAGCTTTTAATATGGTACCTGGCCGATGGTGAGCTCACAAAGATTCACTCTCATTATCGTCATCACCATTATTATTACACATTTACCTTTACTGTGGAAGTACCTTGTGTCCTGGCTATATTGTTTCATATGCAGTTTATAATGTAATCTTCACGGTAACCCACACTAATGAGATACTCCCTACAAGTAACTTACAGAGATCTTAGGAAGGATCCCAAGGTCCCTGGTAACTGACAGAGCTAGTCTTTCAATCCCATTTAACTCTAGATTCTTTGTTCATATGTGTACGATTCGTACAAGCAAAGCCATTTATCTGTTGGTTTTTTACTGGCAAAAAAGGTGAAAATTTCAAACAGAACAAAAGGGTAGACATTGAAAATAAGCCTATTTTCCCGCTCCAACTCTGCAATATTCAATACCTTTGAACAATTTGTTTTTCCTTTTGCAATTTACCTATGCATATCAAGCATATATACTTTTTATTTCCCCACAAACATGGAGCATAGTAGACATGATCCTTTATTGTTTGCTTTCCTTCATTTAATGTGTTGCTTATTTTCAGAACATTATGATCCACCTATTTTATTTTTCTCTCTCTCTCTCTCTTTTTAAAGGTTTTTATTTATTTATTTGACAGAGAGAAACACAGCCAGAAAGGGAATACAAGCAGGGGGAGTGAGAGAGGGAGAAGCAGGCTTCCTGCTGAGCAGGGAGCCCAACGAGGCTCTGGGATCATGACCTGAGCAGAAGGCAGACAGATGCTTAACTGAGCCACCCAGGTGCCCCCATAGCATTCCATTTCATGGATGAACCATAGCATAGTATTTAGTCCCCAGGTAGTATATGTGGAAGGTTTACCGACAGGTTTTACTCCAAGACAAATAGACAAATTAGATATGTACTTTGCTTTTAAATATTGCTAATGAACTTTCCAAAAAGACTACCTTCTCAGTTCACTAAATACGGACGCGAACAAGGAAACGAATCATCGTTCATAAAGTGAATTCTGAGGCATGTTTAGAACAACAACAAAAAACCCCTCCGGAATCTTCCAGTTGGCTTTCAACAAGGAAAGAAAAAAAACTCTGGAGATGCGGAGGTGGTTCCAGTGCAATCTTTGATGTAACTCCCAGAACAAAGATGCCAGAACTGAAGGAAGAAGTAAGCATAGGGTCAGCCCCAGGGTGTGAACTCATCTGGGGAACTGAGTCTATTTGCATACACCTGAGATGACAGCCTAAGAGCCAGCAGGCCAGGACAGCGGCGTCTAGGCACACCGAATGGAGGGCTCTGTCTGTACCGGAGCTCAGCACTTTGATGGTTAGTAGGTTTATACCACAGGACATCAACTTCCAAGCAAGGAAGTTGTCTTTCTTTCTTTCTTTCTTTCTTTCTTTCTTTCTTTCTTTCTTTCTTTCTTTCTTTCTTTCTTGGTTTTTTTTGTTTTGTTTTTTTTTTGTTGTTGTTGTTTTAAAGATTTTATTTATTTGACAGAGAGAAACACAGTGAGAGAGGAACACAAGCAGGGGGAGTGAGAGAGGGAGAAGCAGGCTTCCCGCCAAGCAGGGAACCCGATGCGTAGCTCGATCCCAGGTCTCGGGGATCATGACCTGAGCCGAAGGCAGTCGCTCAACCAACTGAGCCACCCAGGTGTCCCTCTTTTAAGGTTTTTATTTGACAGGTAGAGAGAGAGTACAAGTAGGCAGTACTCTCCAGTGATCAGGGAGCCCAACGCGGAACTCGATTCCAGGACCCTGGGATCATGACCTGAGCTAAAGGCAGCCACTTAACTGACTGAGTCACTGGGGTGTCCCTCTTTAGTTTAGTTTTATTTTTTTAAGATTTTATTTATTTATTTGACAGAGAGAGATCACAAGTAGGCAGAGAGGCAGGCAGAGAGAGAGGAGGAAGCAGGCTCCCTGCCCAGCAGAGAGCCTGATATGGGCCTGGATCCCAGGACCCTGAGATCATGACCTGAGCTGAAGGCAGAGGCTTTAACCCACTGAGCCACCCAGGTGCCCTTTAGATTTTTCTTTTTTTTAAAGAAACTCCTAAAAAGGCTTTAAGATATTTACAGAATGAAAACATAAAACTCCAAACAATTTTTTAAATGAAAGAAAGAAAGGAAAAAATGGTGGATGACTTCACCAAGCTCTCAGGCCCCCAGGGTACTGAGTTGTCAGATGAATTCTCAGTTTCTTTCTAAGCTTCCCGATAGCCAGGGCAAAGTGGTCAGCATTTTAAAGGTTGTCTTGGGGAGCCTGGTGGGCTCAGTCAGAAGAGCAGGCAACTCTTTATCTCGGGGTCGTGATTTGAGTCCCACGTAGGGTGTAGTGATGACTTAAAAATAACATCAAATAAATAAATAAATAAATAAATAAATAAATAAATAAATAAATAAATAGTGGCTCAGTTGTTAAGTGTCTGCCTTCGGCTCAGGTCATGAATCCGGAGTCCCGGGATCGAGCCCCGCATCGGGCTCCCTGCTCGGCAGGAGGCCTGCTTCTCCCTCTCTCACTCCCTCTGCTTGTGTTCCCTCTCTACCTGTGTTTCTCTCTGTCAGATAAATAAATAAAATCTTTTTAAAAAAATGTTATCAAAACAATTTTGCGGATGTTGCAAGCCCAATGTTTGAGTGTATTTGCCTTGCTAATCACAGCCTTGACAAATGACCACATAGAAGGAAGTACAACTACTACTGGGTCTTTTAAAAGTCAACCCTGTTGGGGCGCCTGGGTGGCTCAGTTGGTTGGGTGACTGCCTTCGGCTCAGGTCATGATCCTGGAGACTCGGGATCGAGCCCTGCATCGGACTCCCTGCTTGGCGGGAAGCCTGCTTCTCCCTCTCTCACTCCCCTTGCTTGTATTCCCTCTCTAGCTGTGTTTCTCTCTGTCAAATAAATAAAATCTTAAAAAAAAAAAAATCAACCCTCTTGGGGAGCCTGGGTGGCTCAGTGGGTTAAAGCCTCTGATCTCAGGGTCCTGGGATGGAGGCGTACATAAGGCTCTCTGCTCTGCGGGGAGCCTGCTTCCTCCTCTCTCTCTGCCTGCCTCTCTGCCTACTTGTGATCTCTCAGTGTCAAATAAATAAATAAAATATTTTTAAAAATAAAAAAATAAAAATCAATCCTCTTTTAAAATAAAATAAAATAAAATAAAATAAAATAAAAATCAACCCTCTTTTTCATTAATTGATTTCATTGACTTTTGGTTCCTGGCAAACAAATAGTCCCATAAGAAGACAGAGTTAGTTCTGACATCCTTGTTCAGCCCGACATCCTTTGGAGTTCAATCCAAAAATACATCCTTCCCTCTAGGAAGTAAGCAATATTTTAGTGGGTACTTTTTTTTCTTTTCTTTTCAAGCAGACCTCCTGACAAATAAGAAGTCCTCCTCTTCCTGTTCAGACAGGCCCATATCATAGCGTGTGACTTTCGAGACCTATTTGTCTGTGAGCAGGAACTCTTCATTTCCCAAAAGCATCCCTTTGTCTCACTAAAGTTTGCAACTCTTTCTTCCCAGCAGGCTTGGCCGCTCTCGCTGGGAGGAAGTCACTGCTGTCCCTCGGGGCTGTTACCACCTGACACTGGTGTTCAGGCTGTGACTGGAGGGCAGTTTCGGCAGCATTTAGGCAAACAGCCCTAAGCCTTTTAGCACACATTATTACAGAAGACTCTTCAGTGTGGGAAAGCCACAGAGGACTTCGCACAGCAGCTAGGATTCTAAGATCTGGTTAATACTTCAACCCCAGTTCTGGAAAGACCGCGCTTGGACATTGAATGTAAATGGCCATTTCTTTATTAAGTGTAAAACACCTGGCTGAGCTGTCCCTACCCTCTCCTGGCCACATTGGGTAGGTGGGAGAAGGGAAGGGAAGAAGACACACTGTGCAAATGCAGAAGAAAACCAGACGATAACCTGAAGACAGACCAAAGCATTCTGCATTTGACAAAGTACATCAGGTGATTAACTGCAGGGAAGAAGGCAAAGATTTATGGAACGTGGGGCTTAACTTGCAGGCTTTTTTTTTTTTTTTAAAGATCTTATTTATTTATTTGACAGAGAGAGATTATAAGTAGGCAGAGAAGCAGGCAGAGAGAGAGGAAGAAGCAGGCTCCCTGCGGAGGAGAGAGCCCGACGCGGGCCTCGATCCCAGGACCCTGAGATCATGACCTGAGCTGAAGGCAGAGGCTTTAACCCACTGAGCCACCCAGGTGCCCAATTTGCAGGCTTTTAACAGCCCGGAGTACCATGGTTCTCAAACTTCAGTCTGCCTAGGAAGTACTCAGGGATCACTTAGCCACCCCAACCCTCAAGGCAGATCCTGACACTGTAGGTCTGCTTTGAAAGCCAACTCTGCATTTCTAACAAATTCACCCTGTAAATCTAATGCCAGAGTTCATGGGCTCCCTCTGAGAAACTGTTGCCCAACAGTGGTCTTCCACTTGAGAAGCTTTAAGAACTCTCCACAGGAGATCAATTACATCAGAATGGGGTGGAGGGGAAGGGCAGGGAAGGCCTAAAGTATCCACATCTGGGTGAACCCAAGATTGAGAACCCCTACCTCAGAGGCATTTTAGGCAAAAGGAACAGGTTGAGCAGAGGCATGGAGGAGAGTCAAAGCAAGTGAATGTCTGAGGGATCAATCACAGGTGATTAGGTACAGCTAAAATGAAAGGTACACATGCCAGGGCAAGGACCAACAAAAATTATTGTACTTTGCACAAGAAAAAAACTATCCTTATCTAAAGCATTACTAGGAATTTTATGACCACTTACTAGTGAAACACAAACAATTTTTCCATTTGTGTCTAAGGGGAGTTTGTCTGGAGTATGAAGATGTCAATTAAGTGTGAGGTTTCCCATTGAGGTTAAATATCTCTGCCAGTCTGGCTCTTCAGCAATCATTCCAAAAATTAGAACCCAAGGGGCACCTGGGTAGTTTATTTGGTTAAGCGAGCAAAGGACTCTTGATTTGGGTTCAGGTCGTGGCCCTGAGATGGAGCCCCCAGTCAGGCTCTGTGGTCAGCATGGAGTATGCTTGAGATTCTCTCCCTCTACCCTTCCCCCCCACTCAAGCTCAAGTTTTTTCTCTCAAATAAATAAAATCTTAAGGAAAAAAAAGGAATTAAAATATAGAAGGCAGAAAGTTCAACATCATATAGCATACTTCCATAAACTGACTTGATGCATCCATTTATCTTCAAAACCAAACTTTGCAATAAAATGTGAATCAGTTACCACACACCTGAGACTTGACTACATAGTGGAGAGAAATCAGCATCCTTTTTTTTCCTAAGATTTTACTTATTTATTTGAGAGAGAGAGAGAGAGAGGGAGAGAGAAATGAGAGAGAGTACATGAGGGGGAAGGTCCGAGGGAGAAGCAGACCCCTTGCTGAGCAGGGAGCCCAATGTGGGACTTACTCCTGGGACTCCAGGATCATGACCTGAGCCGAAGGCAGTTGCTTAACCAACTGAGCCGCCCAGGCGACCCAGAAATCAGCATCTTATAAAGAATCACCTAAGGGCACCTGGCTGGCTCAGTCAGTAGAGCATGTGACTCTTGATCTTGGGATTGTAAATTTGAGCCCCAAATTGGGGATAGAGATTACTTTAAAACATTTTAAAAAATCATCTAAAAGAACAGTTTTCTTTTCTTTTTAAAAAGATTTTATTTATTTGACAGAGAGAGACACAGCGACAGAGGGAACACAAGCAGGGAGAGTGAGAGAGGGAGAAGCTGGCTTCCCGCCGAGCAGGGAGCCCGATTCGGGGCTTGATCCCAGACCTCTGCAGCACCCAGTCGGTGGCGTCCTAACCGTCCTGAAAACATGAAGGGTTCTGGGGGGAGGGGGCTTACCTTCAGGTCCTTGTTCAGACGCCACTTGCCGGATGCATTAATAAAATGTCTTCTTTCCTTCTCCCCACTAGAATGTAACCCTCGGGACAGTAGGGATTTTTTTTGTCTGTTTTATTCCTTTCTATATTTCCAAGCAACCAAACAATGCTTAGCATATAGAAAGCACTCGATAAATATTAGTCGAATGGATGACACTTGAAGTTAATTCTTGCCTATTCTGTAAAAATCTGTAACACATTGTTGTTTAATATATTTTTTAAGATTTTATTTATTTATTTGACAGAGAGAGAGATCACAAGTAGGCAGAGAGGCAGCCAGAGAGCGAGAAGGAAGCAGACTCCCCGTGGAGCAGAGAGCCTGATATGGGGCTCGAACCCAAGACCCTGAGATCATGACCTGAGCCCAAGGCAGAGGCTTTAATCCACTGAGCCACCCAGGCACCCTATTCTTTAATATTTGTAATAAATTATTCTCATCTCCTCTTTAAAAAGTTGTTATTGCAGTTGTGTTTTTTTTGTTAATTTAGATAAAGAAGAATTATATCTAAAGAGCATGGGATGATTTGGCATGAGGAGAGGGTAGGGGATGGGGAGAGGCATTAAGAGAAGGCGGCAGGTGGGGGATGGGGAGAGGGCCTTAAGTGTAAGAGGCAGGTGGCACTCAGGTGAAATCAGTAACTCAGAGTAAAGGATGACAATGAGTATTTAAGCCCCTGGTTCCTCTTTTCCAAAGTTCTGGACAAATGTTGGCTGGGGTGAGTATGAAAGCCCCGATCAGATAAGACGGGAGCTGAGGTACTTATTTATTTATATTTATTTGCAGTAGGCTCTACACCCAATATTGGGCTTGAACCCATGAGTCCAAGATCAAGAGTCACATGCTCTACTGACTGAGCCAGCAGGCACCCCTGATTTAACTTTATAAGGTACATGAGAAGCATTGGTTTACCATTAATCAGCCGTGCCCTAGTTCAGGAGCTGGGGGATTTGTCTCTCCATACCACCGAGCCTGTCCTCTCTGGGAATGCAAGAACTGGGGTGTCCACCCAAGTCTCAGTTTATGTGCAGTTTTATCTGCAGGGTAAGCCACGGGCTTGTTCTGGCAGCTGAGGGAACTGCTGTCCTAATGCCTCAACAGCACAGGGAGGTGATTTTCTCCACAATGGAACCTGTGATCAGGTGCAAATAGTGCTTCTCATGGGCTTCGCCCGGCCCATCGCAGCCAGCCGATGGCACCTCACCTCATTACCTCATCTCACCACACCTACCAGCCCTTGGTCTGGTAATCCCTTGCTAATCTTCAAGTGCTGGGAGAGCATAAACCGTATGCCTCCGTGTTCTCTCATTTTTTAAGGCATGCCTGGAAGGCATAGTCGGTTGAGCCTCTGCCTCTTGGTTTCCTATCCAGTCTTGCCCTCAAAGCCTTGAGCTTGAGCCCCATGAAGGGCTCCGCTCCAGGCATGGAGTCTGCTGGAGACTTTCTCTCCCTCTGTCCATCTGCCCTCCTCTCTCGCTCTCTCAAATAAATAAATACATCCTTTTTTTTTTTCCCCCAAAGTGTACTTTGAGAGTAAAACCAATCAACAAAATGTATGTGTTTTTCTTTGCATTTCTGCCATCACACTCCTCATGGTCCTTAAGGCCTGTGGCTGCTTCAAGCTAAATGCAGAAGAAGCAACACACAAAAGTGTGAAGAAGGAAAGCACACAAATTATTACTTTTTTTTTTTTTACACAGGTAAGTTTTGCTGCCTCCATTTACACATGAAGACACTGATGTGCAGCCTTGTGACCTGTGCAAGAACACAGCCAGACCACTCCGTGCAGCTGAACTGGGAATAAGGCTCCTGACCCTGACCCATATGGGTGGTGAGCATTTTAGTCCTCAAGATGTCTGCTCAAAAGCATGCTGAGGTTGGCTAATATATTCCATATATATAACCTTAATTTTCCTATCTACTTCATGACAGAATGTCAGTAAGATTGAAGCAGCAGATAGAGCAGGACAGAATACACTGGTTAAGGGCAGTCAGGGAAGAAACCAGTCAGCCCAGAATTCAAACCCCAGCTCCGTCAGTGACCAACTCCATGACCTTGGCCAGCTCATTTCGTACCTTGTTAAGCATCCATTTCCTTGTCTGTCAAAATCAGATAACAATACCTATTTAACCTATTTCAGAGATTGTTTCACAGAAAACATTCAACAGGACAAGAAAACGAGTGTTGGCAAGGATGTGAAGGAAAAGGAACCCTTGTTCACTGTTGGTGAGAATGAAAACTGGGGCAGCCACTGGGGAAAACAGTATGGCAGTTCCTCAGAAAGTTAAAAATAGAACTACCCCACAATCCAGTAATTGCACTACTGGGTATTTTCCCAAAGAATAAAAAAACCCCACTAGTTTGAAAGGATATATGTACCCCTATGATTATTGCGGCATTATTTATAATAGCCAAATTATGAATTAGTCCAAGTGTCCATTGATTGATGAATGGATAAAGATGTGGGGTGTGTATATATTATTATTCACCCATGAAAACAAAATCTTACCATTTGAAGCAACATGATGTAGCTAGAGAGAATAATGCTAAGCGAAATAAGTCAATCAGAGAAAGAAATATACCATATAATTTCACTCTTGTGTGGAATTTAAGAAACAAAGCAAATGAACAAAAGATAAAAGAGAGAGATGCAAACCAAGAAACAGACTTCTAACTATGGAGACAAACTGATGGCTACCAGAAGGCCAGTGGGTGATGGGTGACAAAGGTGGTGGAGATTAAGGGGTGCACTTGTCATGATGAGCACAGACTGATGTATAGAATTGTTGAATCACTGGGGGGGCCTGGCTGGCTCAGTCGAAAGAGCATGCAACTCTTGGGGCACCTGGGTGGCTCAGTCCTTAAGCATCTGCCTTCGGCTCAGGTCATGATCCTTGAGTCCTGGGATCGAGCCCCAGATCCAGCTCCTTGCTCTACAGAGAGCCTGCTTCTCCATCTCTCACTTCCCCTGTTTGTGTTCCCTCTCTAGCTGTGTTTCTCTCTTCAAATAAATAAATAAATAACCTTAAAAAAAAAAAAAAAAGAGCCTGTAACTCTTGATCTCAGGGTTGTGGGTTCAAGGCCCATGGTGGGTATAGAGATAACTTAAAAAAAAGAAAATCTTTTTTTTTTTTAAGATTTTATTTATTTATTTATTTGACAGAGAGAGAGATCACAAGTAGGCAGAGAGGCAGGCAGAGACAGAGAGAGGAGGAAGCAGGCTCCCTGCCAAGCAGAGAGCCCGATGTGGGCCTCAATCCCAAGACCCTAAGATTATGGCCTCAGCTGAAGGCAGAGGCTTTAACCCACTGAGCCACCCAGGCGCCCAAAAAAGTAAAATCTTTAAAAAAAAAAAGAATTGTTGAATCACTATATCACACACCTGAAATTAATATTAAACTGTATGTTAACTATACTGGAATTAAAATTAAAAACTTAAAAAGAGGGGCGCCTGGGTGGCTCAGTTGGTTAAGCCACTGCCTTCAGCTCAGGTCATGATCTTGGAGTCCTGGGATTGAGCCCCACATCGGGCTCCCAGCTCCTCAAGGAGTCTGCTTCTCCTTCTGACCTTCTCTCCTTTTCATGCTCTCTCTCAGTCACTCTCTCAATAAATAAATAAAATATTTTTTAAAAACTTAAAAAGAAAAAAGAAAACATGCAGCAGAGTCATGGCACACACAGTAAGCATTCAATAATTGGTACCTTAAAATTATTGCAATAGCAGATATTTTGAATTTTTGTTTCTTTTTTTTTTTTAAAGATGTTCTTTATTTGACAGAGAGAAACACAGCTAGAGAGGGAACACAAGCAGGGGGAGTGAGAGAGGGAGAAGTAGGCCTCCCGCTGAGTAGGGAGCCCGATGAGGGGCTCGATCCCAGGACTCCAGGATCATGACCTCAGCTGAAGGCAGACACTTAACCAACTGAGCCACCCAGGTGCCCCATCTTTTTTTTTAATTTTTAAAAAGATTTTGTTTATTTATTTCACAGAGAGAAACACAGCTAGAGAGGGAACACAAGCAGAGGGAGTGAGAGAGGGAGAAGCAGGCTTCCCGCCAAGCAGGGAGCCCGATGTGAGCTTGATCCCTGGCATGATCCCTGGATCATGACCTGAGCCGAAGGTAGAAGCTTAACAACTGAGCCACCTGGCTCCCCTGAACTTTTGTTTCTTAAACAAAGGCCTGAAACCTTTTAGTTACAACATCTTAGATTATTTTAAAAAATCTTAGATCAGCTACTAACTCTAACAGCTTGGGCACCTGAGTGGTTCAGCTGGTTAAGCAATGGCCTTTGGTTCAGGTCATGATCCCAGAGTTTTGGGTCCCTCATCGGGCTCTCAGCTCTGCGGGGAGGCTGATTCTTCCTCTGACCTTCTCCCCTTTCATGTTCTCTCTTACTCTCTCTCTCAAATAAATAAATAAAAATCTTAAAAAAAAACAAAAAAAAAACAAAAAAAAAAAACAGGGCTCCGTGCTCGGTGGGAAGCCTGCTTCTCTCTCTCTCACTCCCCCTGCTTGTGTTCCCTCTCTGGCTGTGTTTCTCTCTGTCAAATAAATAAATAAAATCTTAAAAAAACAACAACAACATTTAAATCTAACATCTTTTTAACCAGTTGAACAGGTTATTTCACGTGGTTCATTTTTTCTGCATTAGTCATGAAAACTGGTGGCCCAGTCACTCATCTTTTTCCCAACATTTTCCAATGTGAAATTTTAAACATGCAACTAATTGAAACACTTTTACAGTGAAATATCTACATTCAGGTGTCTGTGTGGACATATGTTTTCAGCTCTTTTTATTTTTATTTATTTTTTATTTTTTAAATATTTTATTTATTTATTTGACAGAGAGAAACACAGCTAGAGAGGGAACACAAGCAGGGGGTGTGAGAGAGGGAGAAGCGGGCTTCCCACTGAGCAGGGAGCCTGACGTGGGACTCGATCCCAGGACCCCAGGATCATGACTAAGACACTTAACGACTAAGCCAAACACTCCTTCAACTCTTCTTAAATCAATACCAAGGAGCACAATTGCTGGATCATAGGGTAAGAGTATGTTTAGCTTTGTAAGAACTGCCAAACTGCCTTCCAACGTGGCTGGGCCATATTGCATTTCCACCAACAGTGAATCAGAGTTCTGTTGTTCCACATCCTTGTCAGCGCTCGGTGATACCAGCATTTCAGATTTTTGCCATTCTAATAGGTGCACAGTGTTATTTCATATCTGTTTTCATTTGCATCATTTGTTGAAGTCTGTCTTGGATACTTGAAGGTGATGCCATGGACTGATTTATGTCCCCCCAAAATGTATATGTCGCACTTGTTGCTTCCAGTATGATGATGATTGAACATGGGGCCTTTGGGAGATAATTGGGATTAGAAGAAGTCATGACAGTGGGGCCCTCATGACTGGATTAGTGCCCTTATAAGGAGAGACACCAGAGACCACATTTGCTCTCTCTCCCATTTGAGGACACAACACGAAGATGACCATCTGCAAGTTAGGAAGAGAGGTCTCACCAAAACCTGACCATGCTGGGACCATGATTTTGGACTTCTCAGCCTTTAGAATGGTAAGAAATAAATTCCTGTTATTTAAGCCACTATCTATGCTATTTTGTTATAGCAACTGGAGCTAAGACCAATGTATTATAAATATATTGAAACTATTGGCTCATCTTATCATGGACTGTAAATTAGTGCCTGGCAGAAAAGACTAATGCAATCTCAACTTGTTGAAAATACATTAGATAAAAAGTATAAATTAAAAAATTATAAATAAAAATGCCATGTATTTAAAAATCATATATCTCATAAGAAGTTAATACCCAGAATATATAAAGAACTTCCATAACTTAACAACAAAAAACAGATAACCTAATTAAAAAGCAGCAAAGGCCTTGAATAGACATTCCTCCAAAGAAGGTATGTAAAGGGCCAATAAGCACATGAAATGATGTTCAACATCACTAGTGGTTAGGAAATGCAAGTCCAAGCCACAAGATACCACTCATGCTGATTAGGATGGCTATCAGAAAACAGAAATTAACAAATGTTGATGAGGATGTGGGAGAAACTGGGACCCTTGTACATTGCACACGGGCATGTAGAATGCTATAGCCACTCGAAAACAGTGTGGTAGAGGCTCAGAAGATTAAAAATAGAATTACCACATGATATAGTAATTTCTCTTCTGGTCATATACCCAAAGAATGGAGAACAGGGTCCCAAGGAAGTATTTGTTACACCCACATTCATAGAAGCATTCTTCAAAATAACCAAAAGGTAGAAGGAACCCAGTGTCCATCAACAGGCAAATGAATGAACAAAATGTGGTATATACATACCATGGGATAGCATTCAGACTTTTAAAAAATGCTCTACCGGGTGCCTAGGTGTCTCAGTAGGTTAAAACCTCTGCCTTGGGGCACCTGGGTGGCTCAGTTGGTCAAGCGACTGCCTTCGGCTGAAGTCATGATCCTGGAGACCCGGGATCGAGCCTCACATCCGGCTTCCTGCTTCAGCGGGAAACATGCTTCTCCCTCTCTCAGTCCCTCTGCTTGTGTTCCCTCTCTGGCTGTGTTTCTCTCTGTCAAATAAATAAATAAAATCTTAAAAAAACAAAAACAAAAAACTCTGCCTTCAGCTTAGGGTTCTGGAATCAAGGCCTGCGTCGGGCTCTCTGCTCAGCAGGGAGCCTGCTTCCTCCTCTCTCTGCCTGCCTCTCTGCCTACCTGTGATCTCTCTCTCTGTCAAATAAATAAATAAATAATATTTAAAAATAAACAAATGAATAAATAAACAAATAAACAAACAAACAAAGAAACAAATAAATAAATACTGCTTTGCCAATAATCTGCCATGTTCATAAAGCGTTTATGGTTTAGGAAGCACATCAACACCCACTACCTCATTTATCCTTACAAAACGTCCATGAGGCAGATAGGGTATATGTTATTCCCACTTTATAAGAGAAGAAAGTGAGGCTCAGACAAGGTCATGGAGCCAGAATCAGCTATTAAAGGCTGGTCTTCTGTCTCTAAAATGGTAGCCAATCTACTTTTAGGAGCCCCTGGCTGCTTCTAGAATCCTTTGTGGTAAGTCACCCCAACATCTCCTGGGGCTTATGGTGTGCCACAGCACGGGCGGTTTTAAATCATTGATTCGTAAGCCTCGCTGACAGGCCAGTGTCCTTGGTTTGCTTCCTGCAGAGTCAGATGTTTAACAAACCGAGCCAACCAGGTACCTCATCAGATGGATACTTTTTTTTTTTAAGATTTTATTTATTTATTTGACAGAGAGAGAGATCACAAATAGGCAGAGAAGCAGGCAGAGAGAGAGGAGGAAGCAGGCTCCCCACTGAGCAGAGAGTCCAGTGTAGGACTCCATCCCAGGACCCTAAGATCATGACCTGAGCTGAAGGCAGAGGCTTAATTAACCCTCTGAGCCACCCAAGCACCTCCTCAAATGGATACTTTTAACAATTCTATATGGATGGAAAGTTTGGGTAGATTTTTCCTTACTGCTACTAAACTTAAAGTGCTTGCTGGAGGTGCATTAATATTAGGTGATTAGGTATGCAAGAGAATCTGAACCTGTTAAAATGTAGCCAGTTACAATTAAGAGGAAAGGCAACTAGACTGGTTTAAACTATGAAATGATTTTGTTGGTTCCTGTAAGTGCCAAGTTTAAAAACCATATGAACTTCAAGTCTGGAATTATCTAGAGGTTTCTGATAGAGTCAGGGCTCTTGGAGTCCATTCACTTGCTGGGCCCTCTTTCAAACAGACTGCCTCTGCCAGGCTTCCGTCATGATGGCTCAGTGGACAGAGCGGTGGTCACACCTCCACTCACATGGTGTCAGGAGGAGGAGAGATTGCTTTGTCCCAGCGTTCTAGGCATGGGTTTCATTCCCGTTGGACTGGTGAAGTGCCATGCCCCAACTCGTCCCTGAGGCCAGGGCAACAGGTTTACCAACTGACTTGACTCAAGTCCTGTGCTCACCTCTAGGGGCCAGGGATAATCACTATTCCCGTTATCCTCCGGAAATGGAAAATTTATGCCATTAGAAAGTAAAAAGGGGCCATGACTCTCGGGAAGGATCCAACAGATGTCTACCATAGCAGAGCTTCCCATGCAGGGTGCGCTGGACCGCCGAGGGGCCAGGTAAGGTACACTGAGTGCTCAGTAGGCCTTGGAGCCTCAGGCAAGGTTGGGGGCAGCTGGAGTTCCCATGGACACTGTCCAGCCTTGGGCTGGGCCTCGCTGTAAATATGCTGCACAGTGTGACTGCTCTCTGTGTCTGCCATGGGAAGAAAGGATTGAGAAATACTGTGCTATCAAGTCATTTGAATACTTCTCAATCCATGAAAGCAATTTATCAATCATGTTGATAGACTTAGGCAATCCTCTCCTGAAAGCACTACCTTTGTAAACTGCTATCTTATCTCAAATTTCCATTTCCAGAAAACACTGTGCAAAAACTAGTTTGGACACTACCTCATCTAGGTTTGGATCTGAATATAGGGTAAAGTACACACTGGCTTTGATAGCAAGAACAGAGTATTCTTCAACATTCCCCATATGTGGGGCTTAGGATGGATCCAGCTGCATTTGATTGTAAACAATAGTGGATCTAGACCGGGATTTCCTTTTTGAGGGTGTAATAGGTAAGCCCCGGACCTCAACCTGGTTGCTGTCATGGTCCTTTGACTTCCAAGGGCTGAACACAAAATGCTGGGTGGAGGGGAGGAGGGATCTATCCCTCACCAAAGCCACACATGGGCCCATCTCTCTATAATTCTTAGCATTATAAAATTTTGGCACCTGTTTGGAGCTTCTCCATAGCTGGTCTGTGGCTTAATTGTGGTGAACCCTTCAACATACACTGACAATGAGGACATAGAAGAAAGGGAAATGGAAGGGGAACCCAGAATTCCCTTTCTTTCTGCGTCTTCACCCAGACCTTTAGCAACCATTGATGGAGCCTGGCTCTTCCTCACTTCCCTCACCTTGCCTTCATTTCAGAGGCCCTGGCCATAGAATCCAGTAACTTACCAGTCAGAAATAAAACCTAGCTCAGGAGAGCCCTGTGTTTGGTTTATAAGCTCTCTTATACCATCTTAAAATTCCTTTTTTTCTTTTAAGTTCTTATTTATTTATTTGAGAGAGAGCGAGAGAGCACAAGCAGGGGGAGCGGGAGAGAAAGAAGGAGAAGCAGGCTTTCTGCTGAGCAGGGAGCCTGTTGTAGGGCAGGCTCCATCCCAGGGCGCTGGGATTATGACTGGGGCTGAAGGCAGATGCTTCACCTCTGAGCCGCTCAGGCACCCCACCCAACCAGTTACTTTGGAGATGGTGATATAAAAGGCAAGGGAAAGGAGGGGAGATCCATAATTTCTTCTCCTTTCAGTCCTTTCTTGCTCAGGAAGCCAAAGACAGAGAATGTTGGTAGGATGTGGGCATATTAAGGAGTGAAAAATGACAAGTGACAGTTCAGTTACTTTTTTTCAGCATTTCCACTATTCTACCTACAAGAAAATATATATGCATGTACAAGCCGTGAAACAGAAATGGTGTGATTTGGCCGATTCTACCTATGTTGTATGCTCTTATATTTTCATCTAAAGCCTGCATTCGTGGGGCGCCTGGGTGGCTTGGTCAGGTCAGTGTCTGCCTTTGGCTCAGGCCATGATCTCCAGGTCCTGTGGTCAGGTTCCTTGCTCAGCCCAGAGCCTGCTTCTCCCTCTGCTTGTACACACTCTCTCACTCTGTCAAATAAATAAATAAAATCATTTAAAAACAAATTAATAAAGCAAACGAAACTGGCATTTGTGATATAAAGGTGAGCAGTACAAATTCATGCTAACAATGTAAAATTGTAGTTTTTCTTTACTTCAAACAACATTAAATAGCGAATGGAAAAACACCATGGCAGGTCAACAGAAAGGAAGAAGCATTATATTTTAGTAGCTTTCATGGTGCTTTTTTTCTTGTTCTTTGAAGGGGCCCAAACATGTGTTTTACACTAAGCCCTGCAAGTTATGGGTCTGGCCCTGGTTGGCACCCAGATATCTGTATTTCAAAGCTCCCTGCTGGAAGATTCCAAAGCATAGCCCAAATGTAGAACCTGGTATCTCTTTCTCTGGCTTCCCAGGGCTCTATTTCTGCAAGCCGGCTCCAGCACTCCCCCCACCACTGCCCCTCCACCCTCGCCTCCTGGAGTCCTGAGCACAAACTCAAGGTTCTCTCATAGTGAGGCTCCCTTTCTCTCAAATAACATTTGCACGGTGCTTCAGATAGCCTTAATGTGAAAGCATACAGTTGCCCAGCTACCCTGAAGGGACAGCTCAGTTTTAAAAGCATTACATCCTAACTTCTGAGGCTCCACATTTTTATTCCCTGGACACATAAAGTTCATTCCTATCTGGTTTCCAAATGCCTCTCTGACTTCTCACTAAGTTTAGAATTACAGTCATTTTCCTAATCGACTACAGGTTTTCCTGGAGGCCTTTAGTCTTCAGGAAGTCCTTGAGATCCTCCCCGCTTCTGCCTCCAGTGAGGAACAGACGTGGCAACTGGGCAGGCCTCGCACTCTTCCCCTCTTTGCTCACCTCCACCTCCCTCTCAGGGCAGCAGCCCCTTCTGTCCTCTCGTCCCCCACCCTGTCGCATCACTACTACCTGAAACAAAACACTTGGACTTCCCAATTTAATAGTTTATTATTATTTTTAAAGATTATTTATTTATTTGACAGAGAGAAATACAGCTAGAGAGGGAACACAGGCAGGGGGAGTAAGAGAGGGAGAAGCAGGCTTCCCACCGAGCAGGGAGCCAGATGTGGGGCTCGATCCTGGGTCTCCGGGATCATGACCTAAGCCACCCAGGTGCCCCTATTTTTATTATTTTTTTAATTTTATTTATTTGACAGAGAGAAACACAGCCAGAGAGGGAACATAAGCAGGGGGAGCGAGAGAGGGAGAAGCAGGCTTCCCACCGAGCAGGGAGCCCAATGTGGGATTTGATCCCGGGTCTCTGGGATCATGACCCGAGCTGAAGGCAGTCCCTTAACCAACTGAGCCACCCAGGTGCCCCGTTATTATTTTTTTAAGACTATTTATTTATTTGATAGAGAGAAAGAGACAGTGAGAGAGGGAGAAGCAGGCTCCCCGCTGAGCAGGGAGCCCTATGCTGGGCTCAATCCCAGGACCCTGGGATCACAACCTGAGCCGAAGGCAGATGCTTAACCGACTGAGCCACCCAGATGCCCCTTAATAGTTTAATGTAGGCTTTTCTCCTCCCTGGATGGAAGTACCAAATCCTCCTCTTGATAGTTTTGCCCAAGGAAAAGAGACATTTCCAGTTGTAAACTTTTTACTTGTATTGTCGCACAATCTTTTACTTATGATGATCAATGTCTTGTGGGCCTTTTACTGACTTCAAAGAAACTACATTGTTATCAGATCTATACAAATTATTGTTTATGTCCTTAGAAAGTCAGCGCTCTCAGAGGCTGGGCAGATCATCTATGTCACCCTATCCTCTGCTCTACTGGTGAGAAAACCAGCTTCAAGAAGCCAGTGTTTTGGGGCCTAGTACAGTACTTAGGAGCTCAGTGTAACAATGTCACAAAAGGCAAGAAACCCGTAGGTTGGTAAAAGACATGCGCGAACAGTGTAAGGGGCGCAGTCCAGGTGGGGTGGGGGCAGACGCTCCTCTGTCCCTTCTCCCCTGCTGAACCTCACCCACATTACCCATTCACTGGGCTGTTCATCTGTACCCTTCATAATGTCCTTTAAGCTGGCAAACAAAAAAGGGGGATAAAGAAAACGAAAAGGAGAGCAAAAAGCAAAGAAAGAAGAGTTGAAGGAGAGATGTTGTCCTTTCCTAACTAGGAAATGAAGCAAGACATCAAAGAATAGACAAGTGAGGTTCTATTCCACCAGTTATTGTTTCTAATAAAGGACCAACTGTGGTATCGTAAAAATATTCTCTAAAGCATAAACAAGGAGATGAGGGGATTCAGGCTTGGAGAGATCAAGTTACCTGAAAAGGTTAAGAGACGAACCCAAGATCCAGAAGTCCTTCGGCCTCCAAGAAAACAATGAAAAATATACCTCTGTTTCTGTTCCACTGTTATCATAAATTGTGCATCTTTCATGAGAACAACAAAAGAGCACAAAAGGCAAAATGAGATCTTTTTTTAAAAGATTTAATTTATTTATTTGACAGAGAGATCACAAATAGGCAGAGAGGCAGGCAGAGAAAGAGAGGGAAGCAGGCTCCTCGCTGAGCAGAGACCCGATGTGGGGCTCATTCCCAGGACCCTGAGATCCTGACCTGAGCCAAAAGCAGAAGCTTAACCCTCTGAGCCATCCAGGCGCCAAAAATGAGATCTTTTCAGGGTGTTTTTCTTAAGGGAAGCCAGAGGGAGGAGAAAGCAAATCTCTCTGCATGGGTCAGCTCCTTAGTAAGGAGGAACTGGTGTTATTTTGAACTTTGCTGGAATGTTGCTCATGTTTTACCAAACTGTTTTGAGAGAGAGAGAGAGAGAGAGATTACCTGGTCTTCAGCAGAAGGACCACCACTCCCTCCAGCCTACAACCCATTTCTGAAGCTTTCACACCACTTGCTTGTGTCCCAAGAGAGAAGGAAGGAAGACTGCAGAGGAAGAGTGGGGGAAGGAAACTGCACTGCTGCTATTGTAAGATGGGGAGCAAGGCAGCCAGGAGGTGGGAAGAACAGGCGGGTGGGGCCTAGCAGGACAAGATCAAAGGCAGCAGCCGGATTAGGAGGGTTCACCTGCCCGGAGGCAATGTGGAAGTAGGACTCTGAACGCGGCCCAGGCAACGGTGGGTGTGTAGAGGTTCAGTCTTGTCTAACAGGCGTCAGGGACATGTATTTGTAGGCCATTCTGCTTTGCTCTAAATTTTTTAAAGGGTTTCTGCTTTAGGTATTTATTTTTACCAAATTTAGAGGTGACATTCAGGCTTAGCGAGATGCCCACTAACTTGGGGCTTCACAAGTTCAATTGTCTTTTTTTTTTTTTTTTTTTAAGGATTTTATTTATTTGACAGAGAGAAACACAGCGGGAGAGGGAACACAAGCAGCGGGAGTGAGAGAGGGAGAAGCAGGCTTCCCGCGGAGCAGGGAGCCCGATGTGGGACTCGATCCCAGGTCTTCGGGATCACCACCCGAGCTGAAGGCAGTCGCCCAACCAACTGAGCCACCCAGGCGCCCCCAATTGTCTTTCACCTATGGCCCCAGTTGCTCTAAAACACATCTCAAAACAATGTCAAAAAAAAAAGGGGGGGGGCCCTGGGTGGCTCAGTGGGTTAAAGCCTCTGCCTTCAGCTCAGGTCATGATCTCAGGGTCCTGGGATCAAGACCTGCATCTGGCTCTCTGCTCAGCAGGGAGCCTGCTTCCTCCTCTCTCTGCCTGCCTCTCTGCCTACTTGTGATCTCTCTCTCTCTTTGTCAAATAAATAAATAAA
>PITA01018503.1:0-40128 GCA_004023965.1 Spilogale gracilis
AGGCAAAGGAGACAAAAGCGAAAATGAACTTCTGGGACTTCATCAAAATAAAAAGCTTCTGTACAGCAAAGGAAACAGTCAACAAAACAAAGAGGCAACCCACAGAATGGGAGAAGATATTTGCAAATGACACTACAGACAAAGGGCTGGTATCCAAGATCTATAAAGAGCTACTCAAACTCAGCATCCAAAAAGATGAGCACATCAAAAAATGGGCAAGAGACATGAAGAGGCACTTCTCCATAGAAGATATACAAATGGCTAACAGACACATGAAAAAATGTTCGTCATTCAAATCAAATCAAATTCAAATCAAAACCACATTGAGATACCACCTTACACCAGTCAGAATGGCCAAAATTAACAAGACAGGAAACAACAAGTGCTGGAGAGGCGGAATACAAGTTGGTGCAGCCGCTTTGGAAAACAGTGTGGAGATTCCTTACAAAATTAAAAATAGAGCTACCCTATGACCCTGCAATTGCACTACTGGGTATTTACCCCAAAGATACCGATGTAGTGAAAAGAAGGGCCATATGTACCCCAATGTTCATCGTAGCAATGGCCACAATCGCCAAACTGTGGAAAGAGCCAAGGTGCCCATCAAGATGAATGGATAAAGAAGATGTGGGACATATATACAATGGAATACAACGCCTCCATCAGAAAGGATGAATATCCAACTTTTGTGGCAACATGGACTGGATTGGAAGAGATTATGCTGAGTGAAATAAGCCACGTAGAGAAAGTCAAGTATCACATGGTTTCACTTACTGTGGTACATAAGGGGTAACCTAGAGGGCAGTAGGAGAAGGAAAGGAAATGAGAAGTAGGGTAATTCGGGGAGGGAAATGAAACATGAGAGACTCTGGACTCAGAAACAAACTGAGGGTCTTGGAGGGGAGGGGGTAGGGGGATGGGAGAGCCTGGTGGTGGGTACTGAGGGCACCTATTGCGTGGAGCACTGGGTGTGGGGCATAAACAAAGAATCTTGGAACACTGAAAAAATAAAACAAAATATAAAAATAAATAAAGTATATATACTATATCTAAATATAAAATATAATATATAATTAATAACTTAGAAATATAATAAATATATGATAAATGAAATATTATATATATATTTATATATATAAAAGACCTTCCCACAGTCAGACCCAGATGAGGTCTATCAGACATTAGGAAGAAATAATGAAATAATGCCAAAACCACAGAAAGTATACAAAACAGATGACAAAGAGGTATCTCCCAAATTAATTTATTAGGCCAGAATTATCCTGAAACTGAAACCATTCAAAAACTTGAAATAAAACCATAAATACCCTTCATGAGTATAGACTAAAAATTCTTAATGAAATTTTCATATAGTATATAGAAAAACAATAGGCGCCTGGGTGGCTCAGTAGGTTAAGCATCTGCCCTTTGGCTCAGGTCATGTTCTCAGGGTCCTGGGATAGAGCCTGGCATCCGGCTCCTTGCTTAGCAGGGAGTAGCTTCTCCCTCTCCCTTTTCCCTCCCCCAGCTTGTTCTTGTCCTTTTTCTCTTTTTCTTGCTCTCACTCTGAAATAAATAAAATCTTGAAAAGAAG
The DNA here is from genome assembly GCA_004023965.1 of Spilogale gracilis. Classification (NCBI taxonomy): domain Eukaryota; kingdom Metazoa; phylum Chordata; class Mammalia; order Carnivora; family Mephitidae; genus Spilogale; species Spilogale gracilis. The sequence continues at coordinate 1,592 of PITA01018503.1, forward strand.
GAAAAAAAGAAAAGAATAAAATTCAGTCACGACATTTTGAAGACATGAAGAATGTTAGAGACGGACTATTCTCCTTCCCTACCACCACTCCCTTTGAAAGTTACAGTTTCAGCCAGTTCCATACCAAATTGCTTTCATCAGTTCAGGAAATAGCTCAGTCAACAGACTTCAGTTTTGTATTCATTTATGTTTACTGTTCATCTAATGGGATACTTACAGGGATGAAGTGACTCAGTGGAGAAACTAAGGCAACGAACCAACTAGACCGGGATAACTGAGACTTGCTGTCATGGCTGGCCAATGAGTGATCCCTGCAGAAGCTCGCAGGGAGGAGAGTGAAGTCAAGTTGGACATTTCCCTGCTCCTCCTTCGCATGTCTTCTCCAGGTGGCTGTGTCTGCCTAATACAGCTCAACACTCCTCTAGACACACTCTCCTCTGCAGGGCTCTCTCTTTGCAGGTACAGGGACTACTCCCCTCTTCCGATCCCTGTGGACCTAGGTGTATATCGGCTCTTTCCACTGTGACAGCATGTATATAATCCCTTTGTTTTCATCTTGGGCTCCTGACAGCAGGTATCTTTAAGATCCAAACATGATAAAAAAAAAAAAAAAAGATCCAAACATGATGTCCCGTTTGCTGAGATTTCTGGGAGAAAGCATATGTGAGTCGTCCTCTGGATGGAATCATATGAGGCTGTGAAGCCTGAGTCTCTCAATCCCCAACTTGCTGCCAAAAGGGAATCTGGCCTGGGGATAAAGCCTGCACCAGGGAATCAAAAGGGAGACACCATTTGAACTCTACATCAAACCACAAGTAAAGCCAGATTTAGGACAAACCACTAATAGTTAACTGCAAGCCAACTACTGGAATTTTCATCCTTTGTGGCAAAATTACCCTCGTATTCTCTTCTTCTCACTGCTTCTTCAGTATGTCCTTTCATTATTTCCTCCAGCATGAGTAGGAAGTTTGGGCAGAGAAAAAGTGAGCAGTCCTTAAAATATTGTTATGATGCAAGATGAAAACTGGCCAATTAAATCTAAATAGTTAAAAGAAACAAGTAATTTTGGTGAACTGACTAGTGATGCATTTTCTTTCTTTCCTTGAAGTCAGCTTTATCTACAGAATTTTCAATCATGCTAGCTAGTGATTTGAGTTCAGCTGTTCATTATTTTATCAGTTGTAACTCATAGAAGACTAAATCACAGAAAATTGTAAAGGTTAAACTACAGTTAAGACAAGTGAGAATATAGTGAAGAACAGAAGATGCTGAATTTTTGTAGCAGATGCTGAATGAATGTGAACACAGAAGGACATCTAAAGGAAACATTTGAAGTATACAGGAAACCCAACTGACTCAGGAGTAAATCTATATTAATACTTAGAAGTTCAAAGCATCAAGATATTTTAAGAACTGGTCCATTTAATATTTTCACTCGGGAGCAAAGAACAACTGTACCTAGTTTTATTATTTTCTTAGTTCCCGCCATCTTTGTTGTACATGATTTGCCTTTTTAAGTTGATGTTTTTACTTATACTAATACTGATAATTTCATTTTCTCCTAGACATCAGTGCATTTTTTTTTCAGATTTGCCCTTCATCAGAGAGGGCTTCTGTTATCACTGAAGACATCTTTCATCTGGTCAATACATCACTAAAAATTTATCACTGAAAAATTATAATCTGCTTTCTAGTAACTAACCTTAAGTCTGACAATTAAAATTAAATTCAGATATCTCTCTTTAATCTGAGCATATATTTTACCGATAAGGAACTTTGCTTCTACAAAAACTTGTATTTCCATGTCCACATTTTTTTTTTATATAAACAACATTAAAGATAGCAGGGAGGGAAAAAGAACAGTGACTATATCCTTACCTACAACATAATACTGCTCTACATGAGAGAGCCAGATTGAGGAAGCTCCTCTTAATTTCAGAATGGAGGGCAAACTTCAATGTTTCACCATCAAAGATGAGGGCCAGGTCATTTTCTTTATTTATCTGGGTTCCGAGAGCTTCACAGTGCTGACTAACTGCTTGTCGTGTTGCCTAAAAGAAAAGTGGGGGGAGGGACTCACTATATTTTTCTCATTTTAAATATAAATGAAAAGACTTTCTGAATCAAGATGGTAGACTGAGAGATACTTTTACCTCATTATTCCCTTCAAATAGCTCACTGAAATTAAAAGGTAAATAACATGAAAAGAAGATTGACATCATTGGTCATCAGTGAAATGCCAACTGAAACCACGATGAAATACTACTTCTTATCCATTATCATGATTAGAATTAAAAAATCAGATAATAAGTGTTGACCAGATAATAAGTGTTGGGAATGTATAATGGTGTAGCCACTTTGGAAAAACTGTCAGACTTGACAGTTCCACAGATGGGTAAACATGGAGTTTACCCATGACCCAACAATTCCACACATACGTATGTATACCCAAGACAAATAAAAACAAGTGTCCACACAAAACTTGCATGTGAATGTTTATAGCAGAACTATTCACAATTGCCTAAAAGTTATAACAACCTAATGAATGGATAAACAAAATATGATATATATTCTTTAGCTATATAAAGGTTATGTGGTATTAATGCAAGCTACAACATGAATGAACCTTGAAAACGTGGTAACTAAAAGAAGCTAGTCACAAAAGATTGTATGTTTTTATGATTCAATTCACATGAAAGTCAAGAATAAACAAATCCATAGTGACAGAAAGTAGATTAATGGTTGCTTAGGGTGAGGGAAAGAGGATGAGAGAGATGATAACTGAAGAACAGGGGGATTCTTTTAGAGGTGTTGAAAGTGTTCTAAAAGTTGGCTGTGGTGACAGTTGCTTGTGTAAATATTAAAACATTGAATTAAAACAAACTTTATGTGACATGGATTACATCTCAATAAAACTTTTTTTTGAAGGTATAGAAGAGTGAATTCATATCAGTTGGAAAAATACAGATGGATGTTAATAGCCTATCAGAAAGTTCAGAGAATTTTTGAGAAAAATGTCAAAAATGGGAACAAAATAATGGAGTGAACTCCATGAAACTGAGTCTGAAGCTTCTCAGGGAGAAATACAGAAGTTGCAGACACTCATCACTCAAGTTAAGATCTTTGGGCATCACCTCCCTTAGCTTATTTTCCTCACCCCAAACTTTCTTCATGACTCACATAAACTGTTGAAAACTCAGAATTTTAGAGAAATGACTCCCCATACTAGTAGCAGAGTAGAAAATTCAGGTATTATTTGAAGGAAAATATGTAATAAAATTTTAAGTTATACAGATTAATGCTAAAGAAAATTCCTTCATCAAATACAAGTGAAATCAAATACAAATACAAGTGAAACATACATATATATATATATATATTACCACTTTCCTTTCTTTTTTTTAAAGATTCTATTTATTTGACAGAGAGAAACACAGCCAGAGAGGGAACACAAGCAGGGGGAGTGAGAGAGGGAGAAGCAGGCTTCCCGCCGAGCAGGGAGCCCAATGCGGGACTCGATCCCGGGTCTCTAGGATCATGACCTGAGCCGAAGGCAGTCGCTCAACCAACTGAGCCACCCAGGCGCCCCATGTTACCACTTTCTATTGAACTACTAAGTTCACCAAAATATTTCTTGATTCTTGCCAACTGTCTTATTTCTATGACTTTGTGAAATGAATGCCATAAATTATTAAATAATATTTAAAAGCTTATTATTTACTTTATTTAACTAAAAATTCAATTACATTCAATGATCTATAAAAAACAGAGGCTTTAAAAATGATGTCCCCTAAACATATTAATAAATGAAATTTTAAGAAAATGTGCCACCTAAGGAAAAATTTTAAAACATAACAGGTATCAAGCACTGAAAGCTTTAATGAAAAAATCTCCCTCCCTGTTTTTCTCAGAAGGCCTTCATTACTCATTACTCAAATGAAATAACTGTGCTTCCCAAAAGAAAAGGTACTTTAATAATCCTTGAATTACTGAGGGCTTTTTATAGTATATATAACAGAATTCAAACACTTGAAATTTGATTTCACTCTGTGTAGGAACTGTGATGTACTTTATATATGTTATATATACAATATATATAATTTATAGATACCATAGTAAACATTTCTACTCCTGTGTTTTCTACATAGTGGACAATATCCCATCAATGATCTCAAGTGACTATAATTGTTTTGATGCCCCTAAAATAATCTGGCAAAATTGAAGCTTTCCTCACTTTAATTATTCTGACATTTCATTTGGCCAGTGAACACAAAATTTGGTGCTTTTCTAGCTGATATATATTTTTTTCAATTTTACAGCTTCTTAGAACAAGTAAATGCTTGGAGCTAAAGCTAATAGTTTAATGTCTTATTTTTTTCTTCCACTCCTAAATTGTTTGTTTCTATTTATCAGTCCTTCTACTGCCAATGTTAACAGAAGTCAAAGGTAATTCCTTCAACATGGTTCACTCTAGAACATGACTACCTGAGTCATTTGCCAACGTTGATTATGTAAAATCCTGCAACAAAACCTGAAGCACATTATATGGGTAAATTCCATTATATACTTCATATGTAAAGGAAGTCTATCACTAAGTAAGTAATGATTATTTAAGAATAATGAGTTTTGAAAATGATGTAACTTTAAAGTTTACAGGAACTTAATATATGAGAAAATCTTAGAGAAACGATGCACCAGGATCACTATGTAAGTCACAATATCTAAGTGACATAGAGTTTTCCATAGCAAGCTTCACTAACAAGACAAGCTTCTGCAAAATTCTAACTTGGGCATCTGGGTGGCTCAGTGGGTTAAAGCCTCTGCCTTCAGCTCGGGTCATGATCTCAGGGTCCTGGGATCGAGGCCCACATCAGGCTCTCTGCTCAGCGGGGAGCCTGCTTCCTCCTCTCTCTGCCTGCCTCTATGCCTACTGGTGATCTCTCTCTCTCTGTCAAATAAATAAATAAAATCTTTTTTTAAGAAAAAGAAAATTCTAACTCATTCATTTAATTACTTATGCAACTTTATTCCTCTCAAACTTGAATTCTGTCCTTTGTACAAACTTAAAGGTCAAAAGTTAGTCTAAGGCACTGAAATTTCACCAATGACACAGAAAGAGCTTAGATTCATCACTGCCATCCTTATAGGAAAAAAGCTGAACAAAGTGAAAACCAACCTTCTTCAGACCTATCAGAGATAGGTAAGATCACATGACAAACTGCCACCAGAAATCTGAACAGACAAATGAATACACAGAATGACAGCTGAGCTCTGTTTAATTGGAGCAGACTCTACTACTAGAGTCACAAACTGGTAGGAACACTTAACTGGTGATTTTGAGGAACTGATGTAGGCTGAGTATGAGTTATCATGAAAGTGAGAAACTCCTTAGGTTGCTATCTTGATGGGCGAAGACTCACATTTTTGTGGATTTACTTCTAAAAACCGCACCAGGTTCTCATGGTGAAAAGCCAAGAAAAATTCCCCACATGGTTTAGGCAGGAGGAGGGGAAAAGTAACCATTATTATATATTCCCAGAGCAGTCTCCATACTGAAAGCCTAGTCTCCAAAGTTAAGGACTTTACCAGAGTCTTATCCCACTTAAAGGGAAGGATGTTAACCCAATTAACCCCCTCAAACCTCACTGTCTCACCCAAGGGGAGAAAAATGCTAAGAAACACTTATGAAGACACAGGGGCACAGGCTCACTAAAAGAATGAGATTTAATCATAAAAACTCTTTTTTTTCTACACACCTTCCCAACAGGGCCCCAGTATAGGAACGGGGCATCACACATGAAAGAACTGAGGCATGGATCTATTTAAGGAGGAGTTCTTAGGGAAACCCAAAGACCGTAAGGGGAATAAAAAAGGGCACTAGGGGAATTTGGAGCTTCTCATGTGTATAGCTGTGGCAAACATTAAAGACAGCCTGCATATATGCACATACCGCCATATTGCCATAAAACTTTATATTAAAGGCCTTTACCACAATTTCTCTTATCATATTCATCATGTCCAACTTTCAACAAAAATTATAAGACTGCTAAAAGGCAAGAAAAAGCACTCTCTGAAGAGCTAAAGCAAACATCAGAACCAGGTTCAAAGATAATACAGATTTTTGAAGTATCAGACAGTGAATTTAAAATAAGCCTTGATTAACATGTTAAGGACTCTAATGGAAAATAGACAACTAAAAGAACAAATGAGGAAGATAAACAGAGGGATGGAAACAAGAAAGAATAACAATGAAATGCTAGAAATAAAAAAACCCACTATAACAGAAATGAAGAATGCCCTTATTGGGCTTAACAATAGACTGCACAAAGTTGCTACAAATTAATGAGCTTAAAGATCTATCAGTGAAAATTTCCCAAACTAAAATATAAAGGGAAAAATATTAGAAAAACACAAACGCAGAGTGGAATATTCAAGAACTGTGGACAATTTGAAAAGGCCTAACATACAGCTAATTGGGATATCAGAAGGAGAAGAGAAAGAGAACAGAAAGAATGTCCCCAAACTATTGGCAAATACATGACTACAGACCTAGGAAACTTAGAAAACACCAAACAGGATCAAAACAAAAATTTACACCTATACATATCATATTCAAACCATAAAATCAAAGGTAAAGAAGAAATGTTGAAAGAAGCCAAAGGAAAGAATAAAGTAAGAAATGCAAGCTTCTCATCAGAAACCATACAGTTTTTTTGTTTTTGCTTTTAAGATTTTATTTATTTATTTGACAGAAATAAACACAGCTAGAGAGGGAACACAAGCAGGGGGAATGAAAGAGAGAGAAGCAGGCTTCCCGCCGAGCAAGGAGCCCGATGTGGGGCTCAATCCTGGGACTACGGGATCATGACCTGAGCTGAAGGCAGATGCTTAATGACTGAGCCACCCAGGAGACCCAGAAACCACACAGTTGAGAAGAAAGTGTTGAAGGAACAAGAGACACCAACCTAGAATCTATATTCAGTGTAATTATCCTTCAAATGTGAAAGAGAATAAAGATTTTTCTCAGACAAAAAAAAAAAAAAATTCAATGCCAGCTGATCTGCCCCATAAGAAATATTTTTAAAGTTTTAGGGTATGTATCAGATACTCAGATCTACATTTTAAAAAAGAAGATTGAAAAGGAATAGATGAACTCTATTCAAGTTTTAAAAAAAAATTATAAGAAAATTACACAGTAAAAAATATTGAAGAAAATAAATGGTTATAGCCATTTAATTTTTAAGGGCAAAGAGGTTCAATATTAGATTATAAAATCCTTTCATTCCTTCAATGTAAATGCCACCTATCTATTCAAACTTTTTTTTTTCCCAAAGATTTTATTTATTTGACAGAAAGGAACACAGCCAGAGAGGGAACACAAGCAGGGGGAGTGAAAGGGAGAAGCAGGCCTCCCGCCAAGCAGGGAGCCTGATGTGGGACTCGATCCCGGGATCATGACCTGAGGCGAAGGCAGTCGCTTAACCAACTGAGCCACGCAGGCGCCCCTCTATTCAAACTTTTGATAAAGATTGCGATTTGCACACATTTTCTCTCTCCTTTTTTTTTTCATTCTTAAAATCAAGGATCTTAGTGCTGGATTTGGTAATGATGTCAGAAGCAGGGGTGATAAAGGACTAGCCTAAGAATGAGGCAAGAACTGGGAACCAGAGGTAATGTTCTAATGGACTTGAGAGTTCAAGGCAACTTATGTAGATTTTAAGGTGTGGGGGAACCCTCACGTATGAGTTGGTTACACTCTTAGTCAAATTTTTAAAAATCACTTACCTCAAATGAGTTTGAATTCAATTGAATACGGGGCATGTGAGCTGATATCAGTTTACAGGAATATGCTACGAAGAGAGAAATAAAGATGTCACATATTTAAAGACTCAATGCCTTCCATGAGTTCATTTTTTAAAATAAGAAATCTATTTATATTCTTTCTTCATCATACCCTCTGCATTATGACTAACTAGGTCAAAGCCTAGTAGCTCATCATAAATACCAAGCAACAGGTTATAGATGGAAAAATGGAAACACTGCTCCAGTTTCATCTTAATATGGACCACCTGAATAGAAATGGTTGGGAAGGTACAAAGAACTAATGGCTTAATCTGTACTTTTCAATGTCTGTGAATTTTGATTTTCACTACCTTTGTAGGACGTGAGATTCAGTTTATGCTTTATAACAATTCTGTCTCGAGGAAGCCAAGTTCTGTTGTATCAAGTTGCTATGTCAACATAATAAAACCCTAGGTGTGATTAAAGGAAATAAACTCACCCAATGTTCATAATAATGTTCAATGCAATGATCAAGTCAGACCCCTCAGAGAGTGTTTTCCAATTTGAAAACGTTAAGCCATTCTAACTTTAGATATTAGACCAAGAATATTTTTGTAAACACGGGATTAGCTTATGGGGGCGCAAATACAAAATCACATCTGTATCTACAAAGAATGAAACTATCTCTGAGATAGATGAACCCTTAACAAGGAAGTGTGAGTCTTTGTAAAAGCAGCCATTTTAAAGTTCTATGAAGCTGATGAAACATCCACTCACAAATAGTACAAAAAGAGTCACTTGCTTTTCCTCCTGTAGCCTCAAAGGGGCACAGTTTGAAAGTGGCTAGATAAATGAAAGGAGTGAACCCTACTGTGAAAATAAGAGGAAGTAGTGATTTGAGGGTAAGAAGAGAGCCCTGCAAATGTTGAGGGAGTTAAGACAGTATTTGTCTTCCTTCTTGTAGGTTCAGTTTTTGTCCCTGAGAACTAATAGTTGTCCTAAGGAGATGGTGTGTAGGTGTTTAATTTGACATCTGTCCACAAGTCCAGGAGCCCCCCCACACACTCTCCAGAGTACTAGTTCATCCTCTCCTCTCCCACCCCAGCCGTCCTCTCAGCAAAACGGAAGTATGGGATCCCTTGTTCACACACCAGGGGTAAGGGGAGGAAGGAATGCTATTATAGATTCTAAAATAGAAAGTTTTCCTCTAAAAATATTTTATATTTATAAGATGTAATTAACAGGGGTAATGGTGATAGACAAAAAAACAACAAAAACTCAGACACTGAGAAAATATATAGTTTTGGTGCCATAATCTTACATAATAAATAAAAATAAAACTTTGTTAATGTGATATCTTGTTTGATCGTAAGATTTTTCTCTCTTACATTTATGCCAATTCACTTTTTCAGTCATTAAAATTTATATTTTCAGCAACTTTATTTTCAAACAATATATGTAATTAAAAGAAATGTTGGTCATTCTTGGGAAATGTAAGATCGTCAGTAATTTTTCACCATTTTTAACTTTAAGCATGACCTTTTTGATATAACTATTACTAGAGCTATTAAGATTCGTTTATAGGCTGCAAGGACATTGTGATGAATTTGATATTTTAAAAATTATTAAATTTTTGTATATTTGTAACTGATGATTCTTATGGAACAAATAACTGTTCATATAAATCAGTCTCATGTAAATTAGAATTTAATTTAAATGTAAACTTATACAATATCATTTTAATATTTCCCTGGAAATTTCCTGAAACTTGTAGACAGCATACAGAAAAGCAAAAGTAGCTTCATGATTTCTATTGAATGCAAAATGACTATTCATGTATTCTACTGCAGTCTATCCAATTACAGGAGAAAATCATTTTTAAATGGCCTTCCTTATCAAGTATTCGTTCATCTGATGTTTCCTATGTAAACAGTGTTTTTCTCCCCACAATCATAATGATCTTTAAACTTAATTTCTATTTTGAAGCCCGTGGGTATTTGTTTTGCCTTACTGCAGTTGTTTTTCAAAACCAGAGATTCTAAACTTATCAAAGAATTCTAAAGATTTCCTGATATGTTTTATTGCAATGTTCCTGTGCTCATTTTCCTTTTGTGATAAGTTGCTGACAAAGTTACCTGCCTAATGCGGGCAGTTTCCATTCCAGCACCCAGGTTGGAGAACAAATACTTGTGCTAGACACAGACAAGCCAGCCTACTGTGGGTGCTGGTGCTGCCGGCTCTGTATAGACAAAGGCTAGAAGTCTCCATATATTACGATGAAATTTCAATCAGTATGCAGGGATTAAGTGTTTACTCGTACCCAGGATTACGTTGGGTGCAAAGGAAGATTTACAACAGGTACACGATAAGCCTCTTAAAACCCAAGGAATCAAAGCTTATGCAAAAGAGGGGAAAAAAACCCAGCATATTAGTAAGCAAAATATAATAGTATAAATGCTGCTGAGAAAAGCCCACAAAAGCAGAAGCTCATAAATATAGAGGCAGAAGATTCAGGCTCAACACCGGGTCATTGGTAACTCTAAACTCATTTTCTACCACTGTGCTCTGTAGTCTCCTCCAAAGATATAAAGATGTCAGCTCTCAGACACAGCTCAGTCTATTTTTGAATCCATTCCCCAACCATTTGAACCATGAAAGTAACATGAGAGCTTTCTAACAAAATCTATCACTTTTCTTGGAGAAAGCTAGGGTTCAGAAAGCCTCTAAGAAAACAAATTACATCAGCACGGTCTGCAACTTATACTAAGTTCATGGACTCCATCTTTTTGCTGGTCTGGGCAGGCATAGCCTCTAAGGGATGATAATAAAATTTAAGCTAGGACCCAGTACTCAAACGAGGTCAGGGGGGGCTGTAGGCTGCTTTCAGCCAACAGACATGTTTTGCTTTGCCCTTACAAAGTTTTACACATTTAAGCCAACGTAGGTGCATCAAGATATTTCGTATCAGAGACAGAATTCCCGATCAGCTCCTAAAAAGTAAAACCTTAGGTCACCTGGGTCTCAATCATTTAAGTGTTCAACTCTTGATTGCCATTCAGGTCGTAATCTCCGGGCTGTGAGATGGCCCTGTACCTCTGGCTCCATGCCCAGCGTGGAGCCTGTTTCGGGTTCTCTCTCTCTCCCTCTCTCTGACCTTCTACCCTAAAAAAAATTTTTTTAATTAAGAAAGAAAGAAAAAAACAAAACAAAACAAACCCTGTGCCAATAGCAGACAGTTCCAGAAAGCAAGGAAGTACTGGCTGCCCTTGTGGGGAGAGGTCAGCACTCTCCTTATGGACACTGCCCTTCACTCTTGTCCTGCCTAGTTCTTCCAGATGTTGGCAACCCCTGCTTTAAGAAACTGGAGAGACTGTTTCCTTTCTTCCTTCAAGTCCACCACAGTTACTAAACAGATTTTTGTTTTTTTAATTTTTTTTTAATGAGCACAGTTCCATAGAGCGGTTATCTAGGAATCCAGCTATTCTCAGCAAAGAATCCTTCAAGGGAATTACAGACTTCTGCTAACAAAAAGGAGTCTCATTCAATAAGGAGAAAAATTCCAACGACAATGGCGGTGTCTTTTCTAGGTTGGATTTCAGTCCTGAGCTGAGGAGACAGTTGAAGGCTCAGGAAAACAAACAATCCTTAGGTTGTAGGTCTGGAAAAAGTGATTGGGAGCGATTTAGGAAGGTGATGAGAAAGCGATCATCCTCCTCTTTGGTGTTGGGTCCACTGAGCCCCTTCACAGTATATACATCAAGTTAATGTGGTCATTGAGTTCACGATTATCAAGACACATAGCAAAGCCACACTAAAGCTGAAATACGGGACAGCTGGCCAAAGGACAGCATATGCGTGGTATGTTCTCACGAATTTGCCAAGTGGACAGGAGAGTGACTGCATCATGCTTGGACTCCTTTGGTGAGTCCTTAATAATTACGTTAACAGCCAGCATTCATGAGGGACTTCTAAGTGTCTTACACCAAGCTAAGCCCTTCATAGGGATTATGTCAAGGTGTACTAACAATGCTGTGAGAGTAAAACTATTATTATCCCCATTTTACAGGCGAGAAAGTTAATGTTTATAGAGGGTAAGCAGATCCTTCAAAAACAGCCAACTCCTCACTGACTGTGTTCTCTTCCAGCTCCCACCTATTTCTCTGCTTCCCTTCACAGCAAAACTCTGAAAGATTCATCTGTGCTCACTACACCCTCATCAGTGAAAGCTGGCAGAGCAACCTACAAAATGGTCCCCAAATTTAGTCCCTCTCTCAGACTCCCCATCACATCCTAGTACAAGTCTCCATCATCTCTCATCTAGACTTTTAGGAAGGCTTCCTACTTGATCTGACTTCCCTTCAGCTCAGTCTCCGTACAAGAGCAAACATATTTTTAACATAAATTAGATCATATTATTTTCCTGCTTAAAGCCATACACATTTCCTATTGTCGCCGGACACGCTTTCATTTCCTATCTTCTCTGCTTCAGTCCCTGTATTCCAACCACTCTGGCCTTTCATTTGTTCCTCGAAAATGCACATCCCCACACCAGGGCCAGTGTGCTCACTACGCTCTCTGCGGAACGCTCGTCCCAGACATCCTCTCAGTGCTTGCTCCCTCTTTCCATTTGGGTCTCTGCTTCAAAAGTCACCTTCTTTACAGGTGGTCTATTTGGTTACCTTGTCCACCTCTTGCTAGGCCTTGCTGTGTTTTTATTCTTAGCACTGATTGCAATATTACATACACAGTGATTTGCTTATTCTATCTTTTCTATTTGGGCATAAGTTTCATGAGGACAGAGACTATTACTCAGGCTTTCATTCCCAGCTCCTAGATTTTCCTGGTACCTAGCAAATGTTCGATATTCACTAAATGAATGAACATAGAATAAACAAATGAGTGGAGACAACATTTAAAGGTGGTGTTTTGTACATAGACTCGTTTTATCATACATGGTAATCTAACCGGGGCTGGCTGCCATAATGATTATGAAAAACAAAATAATTTCAATTCCTTCTCACCATCAAAATGTGAGTATTCACAGATAACAATTGATTTTTCAACTCTTATTCTGCACATGTCAATCCTCGGATACAATCATAAAATAAAAGGGGGGAAAAGGCAAAAAAAAAAAAAGTGACACTGGAACTTGGGGAAAAAGCAATTGTTTTTCTCTCTCTCTCTGATGACTTCCCATTCAGTTTTCCCCCCGTGAGACACTCTTAACTACAGGGAACAAACTGAGGGTTGCTGGAGGGGAGGAGGGGATGGGAGAAAGGGGGATTTGAGTGGGGGGCATTAAGGAGGACACGTGATGTGATAAGAACTGCGTGTTATATCAGCTGATAAATTATTGAATACTATACCTGAAACTAATGATGTACTACAAGTTAGCTAATTAAATTTAAATTTAAAAAACTGAATATTCTTACTAATAATCAAAATGTTTATGAGTAAACATACATAATACAAAGACAGGTATATACGTTATAGGGCAAATATGCCATAACTTCAAACTTCAAAGGAAGGGGACAAAAAAACTACATATTACTCGTGTGAGCATTCTGCAGCTTATATTTCAACAATGTGAAAGAGACAGACCAGTTGTTTTGCTTAGTTTGTTCAGATTTTCTGCCATGCAATGACATGATTCCATTGCACCCCATTTACCGAAAGGCATCGAAAACAATTACCTGAAGGACGTTCAATCATTCATTCTTGATACCAGGATATATTTAGAATACCTGTCCAACCAGATTCTCTCGAACTTTATATCTATTACCTATGTTAACTGCAGTTTCTTTTTTATCTCCCGTCAAGACCCATATTTTTATGTTTGCTTTCAGTAAAGCTGTTATTGTTTCTGGAACACGTGCTTGAAGGCGATCTTCAATGGCTGTGGCTCCAAGAAGCAGAAATTTCTAGATTTTTTTTGAAAGAGATATTTTTTATTACTAGTTAAGATTAAAAAAATCTTAACATGGCATAAATACGGCAAATTTTCACAAATGATACGCAGTCTACTTATTATGTGAAGTCCTACACATGTCAAACACACACTTTTTTCTAGTCTCTTCCACTTGTCTGTCTATCCCTATTTTGCTACAGCATGAGGCAGTATAGCATGATAGTTAAGGAGTGTAGGCTCATGGGGGCACCTGGGTGGCCTAGTTGGCTAAGCATCTGACTTCTGCTCAGGTCACAATCTCAGGGTCCTGGGATCCAACCCTGCATCAGGCTCCCTGATTGGCAGGCAGTCTGCTTCTCCCTCTCCTTCTGACCCACCCCTATGGCTCATGCGCTCTCAAATAAATAAAATCTTTAAAAAAAAAAAAAGAATATCTAGCAGGTTATAATAAACTATTAGATTTAGAGAGGTAAGCCTTCTGCTTTATTATTCTTCAAAAAGTATCATGATAATTCTCAGCCTCCTTCTACTTCTGTATGAATTTTAGAACAAACTGCTCAAGTTCTATAAAAATCCTGTTGGGAATTGTATGCCCTTCCTTCATTATTTCTTGTATTTATAAATGACTTTGAGGGGAATTGCCATATTTATTATACTGGGGTTTTCTATATATTGTATAAACCTATCCACTTATATAAGCCCCTACAAAAGATTTCATATTTTCTCCATAAATTTCTTAGCACCAGATAGTTTATAGTTTTTGTTCCTACCGTGAATTATTTCCCTATCACTGTGGAGATTCAAGCAGAAGCTATATGGTAGATAAAGAGGTTTATATACAACATAAGTTGTTTTCCAGAGCCAGTACAACCTAAATGTTCAAGGGTTTTTTACACTGCTATTAGTTGTTAAAATGAATTTAAGATATAAAGCAAGCTGATTCTGTGCTGATAATTAGAAATGAAGTAATTTATTTGAGATACTATCATATATAAATTATAAATTAAACTTTAAAATAAGCATACAATTTTTAGTCTTCTCAATGACCAGCTAAATTTTTCAGTGTTAAATATTCAAGCATATCAATCCTATTAGACATTCTTTATTTTCATTATTCTATTTTTGGGTCATTTCTACTATAATACTTTCAATATGTTTCTTTATTAAAACTTTGGATTTTAATGTAAAACTTGCCACAACTAGCAAAAAGTATTTTCAGTAATGATTTATGTTTCCAGGTATGGAATATGGGTTTTCAAAAGAATGCCTTAAACATTTTCATGATAAATGCATACGGCTAACTAGGAATCAAAGGGATCCCTTCTTGATTATGGCAAGAGGAGGAAAGTAAACATTTCGAAATACTCCCGGACTATTCTGCTCTCCTCACAAAGGCCTGTACTCAAAGGAAACTATCTTATCAGAGGCTTATCACCTTGGGCTTATCAGAGCCTGTCAATCTGAGGGAGGAGAAAATCTCACGTCCAGCACCTTCTAGTTTTGGACATGGGGAAAGGCAAATATAGAACTCAGACTCACAGAAGATTGAGATCTAATCAAGGGCTATAACATAGTTCTCCTCTCCCTCACCTTACCACATCAGTCTGTCCTTTGCATGAATATGAGGGACTGCCGATGAAAGAAGTGTAAGGCTCAGACCCTGCTTAAGAAGGAGTCTCTAGGGAAACCTGAAGACAGAAGGAGGATGAAAACAAGGATGCTAGATGCAATTTTAGCCTCTAAGACTCCAGCTAGAGCAAACAGTAAACACAGCCTAACTTCTAATCAGAGAAACATGAAACCTCACCCAAAAGGCCTATTTACCTCATTCCTTTTATCCAATACATCATGTGTGGCCTTCAACAAAAGTTACAGGGCAGCTCAGGATAAAAATCATAGTCTGTACAGAGCAAGCATCAAAATCAGACTCAGATATGACAGAAATTTGGGAATTATCAGACTAGGAATTTGAAATAACTATGTTTAATATGCTGAAGACTCTATGGTAAAAATAAATAACATGTTTACTTTTTACAGATGGATAATTCAAACAACAGATGGAAACTCTAGGAAAGAATCGAAAGGAAATGTTAGCAATAAAAAACACTGTAACATAAATGAGGAATGCCTTTGACGGGCTCATCAGTTGTCTAAACATCCCTAAGGAAATAACCAGTGAACATGAAGATATGTCAGCAAAAACTTCCCAAACTGAAAAAGCAATAAAAAAATGAAAAAAAAATAAAATAAAATACCAAGAACTGTGGGACAATTATAAGAGGTATAACACTGGGTGTGTACATAAACAATGACTCTTGGAACACTGCATCAAAAACTAATGATGTATTTTATGGTGACTAACGTAACACAATAAAAATTTAAAAAATAAAAAAGAAGGCATAATATACCTGTATTGAGAATACCAGCATTACAAGAGAGAAAGGAACAGAAAAACTCTTGAAATATATTGGTGAGAATTTTCCAATATTAATCACACACATCAAACCATAGTCCCAAACCTCATAAAACATCAATCATGATAAATACCAAAAATTGACACCAATGTATTTCCTGTGCAAACTGTTTTCAAAAGAAAAACTTGAAAGAAACCAGAAAGGATAAAAAACAAAACAAAGCAAAACAAAAACAAAACAAAAACCCTCTCCTATACAGGAACAAGGACAGTAACTGCATTGGACTTCTCTTTCAAAAGTATGAAAGCAAGAACAGAGTGGAATGAAATACTGAAAATGTAAAAAAAAACAAAAAAACACACACACAAAAAAAACAAACCCACCAAGTTAGAATTTTGTGTCCAGTGAAATTTTTCTTCATTATACCTTCTCAGACAAACAAAAATTGAGGAAATTTATTGCTCACACAGCTACCTTGCAAGAAATGTTACAAGTTCTTCAGAGAAAAGTAAAATAATGTAGGTCAAAAACTCAGATATACATAAAGAAAGGAGTAACATTAAAGAAAGAATAAATAAAGATTAAATGATATCTTGTATTTTTCTTTCTTTTTTTTTTTTTAAAGATTTTATTTATTTGACAGAGAGAAACACAGCCAGAGAGGGAACACAAGCAGGGGGAGTGAGAGAGGGAGAAGCAGGCCTCCCACTGGGCAGGGACCCCAATGCGGGGCTTGATCCTAGGACTGCGGGATCATGACCTGAGCCACCCAGGCTTCCCGGTTTCCTCATGTTTTGTTTTGTTTTAAAGATTTTATTTATTTGACAGAGAGAAACACAGCCAGAGAGGGAACACAAGCAGGGGGAGTGAGAGAGGGAGAAGCAGGCTTCCCGCCGAGTAGGGAGCCCGATGTGGGGACTCGATCCTGGGTCTCTGGGATCATGACCTGAGCCGAAGGCAGTCGCTTAACCAACTGAGCCACCAGGCACCCAATCTTGTATTTTTCTTATTGGCCAACAGATACCTTTTTTTCAAAATATAATAGTAACAATGTATTAGGTGATTATGGGTTATGGACAAATGCAATGTATGACAGCAATATAAGAGATTGGATAGAGGAATTGGAAATACTGTTGTAAAGTCCCTGCCCTACACATGACATGGTATAATATTATGTGAAAGTGAAAAGTTAGTTGTAAATGTACATTGTGTACTCTAAGACAACCACTAAAAACGTTTTTAAAAGAGGTATAATTGAAATGTTAAGAAAGGAGGGGCGCCTGTGTGGCTCAGTTGGTTGAGCAACTGCCTTCAGCTCAGGTCATGATCCCGGAGACCTGGGATTGAGTCCCACATCGGGCTCCCTGCTCGGCGGGAAGCCTGCTTCTCCCTCTCTCACTCCCCCTGCTTGTGTTCCCTCTCTGGCTGTGTTTCTCTCTGTCAAATAAATTTTAAAAATCTTTAAAAAAAAAAAAGAAATGTTAAGAAAGGAGAGAAAATAGATCAGTTAAAACTAGACAAAGCAGAAAAAAAATGGAAAAGGATAAGAAAGAGTAACAAATAGAAAATGGTTACAAATAAGAAAGATATTAAACTAGTAATGACTGTAGAAGTGTATGGTCTAAATATACCAATTAAAAGACAGACACTATATGAGTGGATTTTTTAAAAAAAAAAGACAACTTTATGTTGTCTATAAGAAACACATTAAATATGAAGACACAGATTAAAATAAAGGGATGGAGAAAGATACACATATTAACTCTAATATAAGAAGCTGGAGTAGCTATATTAATTTCAGACAAGACTGATTTCAGTTTTGGAAAATTATTAAGAATAAAAAGAGGCATTGCATAATAGTAAAGGAGTCAGTGTACCTAACAAAAGACCATCAAAATATATTGGACAAGAACTCATGGAACAGCAAAGAGAAACAGATGACTGTACTCTTATAGGTGGAGACTCCAAGACCTGTCAGTAGTCAACAGATCCAACAGACAGAAAATCAGTAAGGATATAATCGAACAGAAGAGAACCACTGATTCATTGCATTTACCTGACATTGAGAGAATGTTCATTTAACAGTAGAAAACACTTTCTTCTCAAGCTCAATGTAATACTCATCAAGATAGACCATGTTCAAGGACATAAAGCACACCTTAGCAAGTTTTTTGAAAAATAGTAGTATCAAAGTATGCTACCAGACCACAGTGGAATTAAACTAGAAATCAGTAATAGAAAGATATACCTGAAAAGTCCCCAAATATCTAGAGATTAAGCAAAAACACTTCTAAAAAATACATGAGTCAAAGATGAAGTCTCAAAAGAAATTTGAAAATATGAACTAAAATAAAATAATGCAACTTTCCAAAATTTGTGAGAATCTAATATTCATAAAGTTTCAAAGTTTAAAAAAAGCAGATCTAGAACAGGGGGAGACTTCTCCAACGTGATAAAGAATATCTACTAAAAAACCTATAGCTAATATACTTAATAGTGATAAACTAGATACTTTACCCCCTTAAGACAGGGAACAAGGTAAGGGTGTCCCTCTTTCCACTCCGATTCAACATCATACTGGCAATTCTGGTCAGTGTGATAAAATAAGGAAATAAAAGGTAAAAGGACTGGGGAGGAAGAAAAATGCCTTTGTTTGCAGATGTCATGACTGTTTATGTAGAAAATTCTAATGAATCAACAAATGGAAGTAACAAGCAATTATAACAATGTCATAGGATATGTGGTTAATACACAAAAGTCAATGAACAATTGGAACTTGAAATTAAAAATATAATACCATTTTCTTTAACATCAAAAAGGGGTATATAAGTATAAATCTAACAAAGTATTTACAAAGTATATATGCAGAAAACTACAAAACTCTTATGAAAGAAATCAGAGACAACCTAAATGAATGGGAAGATTTATCACATTCATGGATAAGAAGACTCAGTATTGCTGAGATGTCAGTCTTAAATCACAGAAAATTATTTTGTGGATATCAACAAACTGATTCTAAAGTTTTTACTGAAAGGCAAAAGGCTCCAATTAACCAAGACAAAACTGAAGAAGAACAAAATTAGGTGAGTGACACTACCTAATTTCAAGAGTTACTATAAAGCTACAGTAATCAAGATAGTATAGTTTGGTGAAAGTATAGTCAAACAGGTCATTGGAACAAAATAGAAAACTCAGAGATAGACCCACACAAATACAGTCAATCTTTGACAAAGGAGTAAAGGCAATTCAATGGAGAAAAGATAGTCTTTTCCAACAAATAGTGTTGGAACAACCGGACATGCACATTTTAAAAATAAAATGAATGCAGACACTGACTTTACACTTTCCATAAAAATTAAGTCAAAATGGATCACAGACCTAAATGTAAAATGCAAAACTATAAAACTACCAGAAGATAAAAGGAGCAAATCAAGGTGACTTTGGGTTTGCTGATTATTTTTTAGATACCAAAAGCATGATCCATGAAAGAAATTTTAGACTTCATTAAAATTAAAAACATGTTCTGTGAAAACTAGTGTTAAGCTAACAAGCTACAAACAAGGAGAAAATATTTTCAAAACACATAAGCAATAAAGGACTTGTAACCCAATATGCAAGGAATACGTAAAACCCAACAGTAAGAAAATAAATACTCTGATCAAAAAATGGGCAAAAGATCTAAGTGGACAGTTCACCAAAGATATACAGGTGTCACTAAGCTATGAAACCATCATACGTCATCAGAGAAATGCACATGAGAACAACAGTGAGATAGCACTACGTTCCTATTACAATGTCCAAAACGCAAAACACTGACAGCACCAAATGCTGCCAGGGGTGTGGAGGACCAAGAGCTCTTAGTCATTGCTCGTGGCAAATGTACAATGCACAGCCATTTTGGAAGACTGTGGCAGTTTCTCATAAAGCTGATCATGGTCTTACCACATGACTGGGCAATCATGCTTCTTGGTATTTACCCTAATGAGTTGAAGACTTATCCACAACAAAATATAGACTTGAATATTTATAGTGGCTTTATTCATAATTACCAGAACTTAGAAGGAACCAAGATGCCTTTCAATAGGCAAATGGATAAACTCTGGTACATCTAGACAATAGAATATTATTTAAAGATATTTAAAAAGAAATGAGCCATCAGGATGCCTGGATGCTCACTTCGTTAAGTGTCTGCTTTCAGCTCAGGTCATGATCTCAGGGTCCTGGGATCAAGCCCCATGCTGGGCCCTCTGCTCACTGGGGAGTCTGCTTCTCCCTCTCCTTCTTCCCCCTCTCCCCACTTGTGTTCTCTCTTGCTCACTCTTCTCTGTCTCTTAAATAAATAAATCTTTTTTAAAAAGAGCCATCAATTTATTAAAAAATAAGAAGGAATTTAAATGCATATTCCTAAGCAAAAGTAGCCAATCTGAAAAGGCTACAGACTTATAACTACAGCTATAGGACATGCTAGAAAAGGCAAAACTACAGAGAGGGTAAAAAAAAGATCAGTGTTTGCCAGGGGTTCAGAAGGAAAGAAAGAAGAATGAACAAATGAACACAGGAGATTTTTAGGACAGTGAAACTATTTTATCTGATACTGTAGTAGTGGATAGTGACATGCATTTGTCAAGATCTATGGAAATACACGACAAGGGCCCCTGCGTGGCTCAGTGGGTTAAGCCTCTGCCTTTGGCTCAGGTCATGGTCTCAGGGTCCTGGGATTGAGGCCTACTTCAGGCTCTTTGCTCGGCAGGGAACCTGCTTCCACTTCTCTCTCTGCCTGCCTCTCTGCCTACTTGTGATATCTCTCTCTCTCTCTCTCTCTTTCTCTCTGTCAAATAAATAAATAAATAAATAAATAAATAAATCTATCTTAAAAAAAAACTATATGACGACAGTGAATCTTAATGTAAGCCATGGAATCTAGTTAATAATAATGTATCATTTTAACAATAATGTATTGATTCATCAATTTTAATAAATGCAAAATGTTAATCATAGAAGACACTATGCAAGGGGAAGAAAGGAAGTATATGTGAACAATTTTTACTTTTTTGGCTCATTTTTTTCTTCTGAAAACCTAAATTATTCTAAAACACTAAAAAAAAAATAATATATTAATTGAAAAATAGCCAAAGGATTTGAATAGACACTTCTCCAAAAGAAGATAATCAAAAAATCACATGAAAACATGTTCTAACATCATTAAAGAAATGCAAATTACAATCACAATGTGATTGTGATTCAATATTTCATAGCCACTAGGATGGTTATGATGAGTTACAGATGGTAACAAGTGTTGGCAAGTATGTGAAAACATGGAACCCTCATACACTGGGGAATGGTGCAGCCACTTAGGAAAGCTAGTCTGGCAGCTTCTCAAATGGTTACATACAGTTAACTGCCATATGACCCAGCAATTTCATTCCCACGTATATTCATAAAATAAAGAATGTGTCCACATGAAGACTTATATGAGTGCTTATGAAAGCATTATTCACACTAGCCAAATGGAAACAACCCAAATGTCCTTCAACAGAAGCGTAGATGAACAATCAGATATCTACACAATGGAACATGATTTGGTGTTGGAAAGTAATGAAATACCAGTACATGCTACAATATGGATGAATCCTGAAAACATTAAGCCAAGTGAAAAAAGCAAGTCACTAAAGACCACATATTTTATGATTCTATTTATATGAAATATCCAGAGGAGGCGTATCTATGGAGTAGTGGCTGCATAGGGCTGGAGGAGAGAATAGGAGGGTAACAAAGGGTGAATACAATGGATATGGGGTTGGGAGTGGTAGGTTGAAAATATTCTGTGTTCACTGTGGTGACAGTCTCACAACTCTGAATATACTAAAAACTGTAGATTATATACTTCAAATAGCGGAATTGTATGGTATGTGAATTATATCTCAATAAAGCTGTTGTATTAAGGAAAAAAAAAAACCAAGGAATGCTTCAAAGTCTAATTCAAACAGCCAATATGT
This sequence comes from Spilogale gracilis, assembly GCA_004023965.1. Taxonomy (NCBI): domain Eukaryota; kingdom Metazoa; phylum Chordata; class Mammalia; order Carnivora; family Mephitidae; genus Spilogale; species Spilogale gracilis. Next base: position 23,692 of record PITA01018503.1, read on the forward strand.
CAAATTTATATTTTACCAATAGAGTGACCCTGGCAACATGAAAATTATTTTCGCCATTATGTCTAAGTTATGATGTACTTAATGACTATTGATACAAATGTAGACATTGTCCTTCTTACTCTTCCCCAGCAGGAAAGAAACTTAAATCTTATGAGTATCCAAAGGAAAAATACTCAAGAGGTGAAGAAGTGCTACTGGCCTCAAAAGCTAGGAAGAAGATTGGAAAATACTTCCCTATACAATGGAAAACAAGTAGGATCCTAACAACGTACACGGAATCATCTCTAAGAATCAATTTCACAGAACCAGTTGACCCTGACACGTATTTAGTGTCAGATTCCACTACTTACTTAAAAGCCTGCAGAGAATGGCCATGTAGTTATAACTACTACAACATCAGCTAGAACCGTGGGAATTAACACCAGTCACAAGGCAGAAGATTAGATGCTCTGGTGGCTAATACAAAGTAAGAAAAATGACAATTGAAGGACAACTGGGAAGACAAGTTTTTCTAGGTGGCATACAGTTGTTTCAAGCCCAGAAAACTAGAACTGATGACATAGATTTAAGAAAAGAAAGAACGAGAGGGAGGGAAGGAGGGAGGGAGGGAGGGAGGAAGGAAGGAAGGAAGGTAGGTAGATGTGAAGAACCAAAATTCTTTGAGGCCATTGCAGCTTGAAAGATACATCTTTTAAAAAAAAATCCAATTCCCTCTGATCAAAACCTATGTACACGTAATCCTCTCAGGTATCACTTGCCCCCTAATGTGTCCATTTCTCATGAAGTACCCTTGAGTGGGATACCTAGTTCCCAAAACCAGTCTCCCCTGACAGAGATGTAATGAACAGGAAGGTCTAGTCCCCAGCCCCTCACAAGTTTGGCCCACATGATTCAATACCCAGGAGCTCATCACTCCTGGGTAAGCTGGAAAACATCCTGTGGGGAAAAGGGAAGGGATGGTAGTAAGACACGAATGATATATTTGACAATTTTCAATGTGATGTTAGCATCACAGAGCCAGTCATTTGCATAAGTGATTCAGGCTAAAGACATATCCTAGTCACACTAAACACAGACACTGAGTATTTTGATGCCTGTAGTTTTAAACCTCACAGTCATGGACAGAAGATTCAGTGTTTTGTTAAATAGTACAACAGTCCTTTGTCAAAGTGTCTTAAACTGAGCAGATTTGCACGCAGACCTTCCAAGAACTGTATGCTGCTCATCACTCACTCTGACTGTTTAGGCAATCTTTAAAACAAATGTGACACTCACCGAGGTCAAAGACCGCCAAGACCTGACAGGAAAAACTGGCCCATGATAGCCCTTCTACCATTTATTACTCCCCTTTGAAGTTTAAGAATACCAAGCAATCAACATCAAGCCCTCCCACTTATACACAGTTATCTACCAGTTATTCCCTTGGAAAGTAGAGGAGCTTCAAAGATTCAAACCCAATATTCCTTCATCTATTCAACTAATACTTGTTGAACACTGACTGTGTGCCGGGCCCTGTGCACACGTCAGAAACCAGCATTCAGATGATGTATGACCCAGTCAGCTGACGGCCATGCCACTCCCGACCTTCCCACCCACCTCACATAACCTGGCAAAGGCAAACTTACTTACTCTTTGACTTCCTTACCACCTACGACTTTCAGATTAAAAATTAACCCAAACCCCAAAATATAAAATATATGTTTGACTGAAAAAGAACTGTACAATCTTTTAAGTTCCAGAGGCCAATTTTCCTTTCCTTTTCTTCTTCTTCTTTTTTATGATTCTATTTTTCAGAGAGAGAGGGAACACGGTGGGTGAGGGGAGAGCAAGAGGGCATAAGCAGGCTCAGCGCTGAGCCTGGAGCCTAATGAGGGGCTCGATCTCAGGGTCCTGAGATCATGACCTGAGCCAAAACCAAGAGTCAGAAGCTAACTAAACCCCCGGAGCCACCCAGGCACCCCCAGAGGCCAATTTTCAATTGCCCAGATTTCTTCCCTGTGTGGGAGCAGCAAACAACCTGCTGGGAACATGAGGAAGAGGAGGGTTACATAAATCAGTCGGTCTCTTGGCTGTGCTGTGTCAGCAGATGCTGACTAGTCACCCATGAGGGCCACTGCAGCATGTTCCTGCAATTGGTGAAGCTAGGTTAGGTTCCTAATTTCTCAACAAATGACTTAAAAAAAAAAAAAAAAAAAAAAAGATGGACCCAACGTCAAGAAAATCCCCCAGTTGATCGGGGTGCCTATACAGCTCAGTCAGTTAAGCATCTGCCTTCGGCTCTCCCTCTCTACCTCATGTTCACTCTCTTGCTCAAATAAAGAAAATCTCATGGTCTAAATCTGTTCTGGCGGTGCTCCTGCAGAAATGAAATGCAGAGTTCATGGAAGCAAATGACAAAAGAACCCAAGCCAAGAAACTAAGCTAAGAACTGGCCCAGGAGCCACAAGATCCCTGAGGCCACAATAAGCAAATTCACAATGACCCTCCCATGACAACTCAACAGTCCAGGGTGCAGGAGACCCCACGGGACAGCGACCACCAGAGAACAGCACAATAAAAGCAACGAAATACCAGGACTAATCTAAGAAAATGACAGAAAGATATTCAGTGATATGGAAAAATAGTCCCAATTTATTATAGAGTGAAAAATTTTATGATTTGAGCAGTGTTTTTATGGGGAAAATCTGAAAGAGATTTTGGGTGGGGAGAGATTTTTACTTTAAATTTTTATGGGAAATACTTATGTATGTGTATATAAAAGTAATAATGAAATACTATACATACAATACACACATATGAAGACAGAGATTGGAGGGTTATACATCAGAAATTAGTCATTAGCCCAGCAGTACAGATGCTTATTATTTATTCTGGCTTAGTTTTCTGTTCTAAACATGTATTTCTTTTGAATAGGAAAAGTTATTTTTTAGAAAGGGTAATAAAATTGACATGATTAGGATATGGTTCAGAAAAAAAATATTTTAAATATTTTAGAAAGTATATTTTATGAATTTTCAGTATAAGACAACTTTATACTTCTGAAGTAAAAAAAAATTTAAGATTATTTGTTAATGTTAAGGTTTTATTTATTTGAGAGAGACTGAGCAAGTGAGAGACCTAGAGAGAGCAAGCACAAGCGGAGGAGAGGGGGAAGCAGACTTCCCGGCGAGCAAGGAGCCTGATGCGGGACTCGACCCCAGGACCTGGGAATCATGACCTGAGCCGAAGGCAGATGCTTAACTGATCGAGCTACCCAGGTGCCCCATTTTAAATGAGTTTTGAAAATTATATCAAGATATGAAAGCATTGATAAGTGTATGTTTTCACCTATTTAACCTGGCATGTAGAGTACATATCAGGTACGTCACCTTTTCAATGTTATCATAACAGTCTTCCAGACTCTGCATTCTGTCTTGGATAACTGTACTCGCTTTTTTATACTGCATCAACCACCGCTGATATTCTTTCTCGGTTAAATTTGCATAGGCGACACAGAGGGTTCTCAGCCCTGTAAGAAAGAATGGAATGTAAACTGATCAAGCCACCAGCAATCAGGGAGGAGTACAGAATTTGAAAACAAAATCCAAAAGCGTTGTAGAGGTCATGGGAATGGGAAGTCCTTCACAAAACCTAACCTGATCTGTCCCTCGCTACCTTGCTGATCTTATGCCCCCCCACCCCCACCCTTCCTCATTGCTTACAGTCCTGTTCCTGCTGACCCTCTTACTTCTGGACACTTGAACACTTTCCCCTGGTATTCTCCTTCTCTTCCCTCAGTTTCCGCCTAACTCACCCTATAGAGATACTACCCCATCATGCTCTGTTCCCCTTATTCTGTATAATTTTTCTCCATAGCACTGATCACACCCTAACATTATCTATTATTGGCTAATTCCTTCAGGGTATGAGCTGTCTGTTTCGTTCACTTCTGTCCTGGAAGCTTAGAGCAGTACACAGCCCTGAATACTCAATAACTATTTGTTGAAGGAAGGAAAGAATGAATGAATGAGGTTTTAGTTCTTCGATTTCAAAGTAAGCCAAATAATCATTAGAAGAGCAGAAAATTCATTTAAGTCGCATTGTGCAAAGAAAAATTTTAGAAATTATATTGTACCCTAATATTTTAGGCTAACTCCTGCAAAACATTCAAATAGTTGAGGATCCCCTAGAAATTAATGCTCTATAGATAAGCTATAGAAATTGTTTTTCTGTTTTGAGCTCCATTACGATAGAGTTCCTATATGTTTCTACCTGCGGTAACCTACCTACAGGTCACATATATTTTAAGATGGCAGCAAAAGGCCCCAAGTGCAACCTTGCAAAATACCCACACTTCCGGGCAAGATGCACATACCTGTAGGAAGCAGCTAGAAGGACAAAGGAGGATGTTGCTTCCAAGTATTATTAGCTTAACTTTTACATGATATTACACCTCGCTTTTTCAAAACTTCTATAAACCTTTTAGTGCATGCTGTTCTTATTCACAACTACTCATGGAATTCTATTTATTGAGATGGGTGACAAGTTAAAATCAGAAGGATAAGGAGAGAATGACAGGAAAACATCAGCCATGTCAGGTTTCTGAGTTATATGCACAAAGTAATTAACTTTGAAATAGACAACACATACTGGAAAATCCTCTCTTTTTCCATTGTGGGCCAAGTTCCTACTACAATAAATAGAAACAGAATAGATGTCTTTGAAGACACTGCTTTTAGGAATAAAGGAAGAACCGCACAGCAGAAATATACTTTTCAACATTTGCTGGTGGATAGAGGAAGAAAGGAAAAATATCTCAACAGGTTGTGTTCGAGGAACCATTTACTTTTAAGCAAACAGAAGGCATTGCAAAGTCATGGAGGAGAGGGCCTCCTTGCCCACCTATGGGCCAAGCACAAGTGACATTCGTTCAGGTCACAATTTTAATATTTATGAATAGCATTGCCGAAGGAAACAAGATTCTGAACAACTTTCACTTACCTTCTCTGGCAAAATACTCCAGATGGGTTAATGTCTCCTTCATGAAGCGAGAATCTCTTGAAAGTCTCTCATAAATCACTGTATCCTATCCAAAAAAAGAAAGAAAAAAAAAGTTCTTATGACCAACATCTTGCCTACGTCTGACAATCCAAATTCTAAATACCACATTGTAATCTTATTGTTGTATCTGATGGATGTGAAGGAACTTAAGCAGCCCCCGGGAAGGCACAATTCCAAAAAGGATACATTACATACAGAGAAACAGAAATAACAGATTTCTCACTGAGACAATGTAAATGATAAGCCAATGAAGCACCAGCTTTAAAAAACTGGAAAAAAAAATGTCAACCTAGAATCCTACATTCAGCAAAAAATGTATTTCAAAATGAACAAGAGAGAAAATAAAGATGAAACAAAAATCTTTTCAGACATAAACAGTCTGAAAGAACTCAAGGCCAACAGGGCCATGCTTTCAGACGTGGTAAAGGGAGTCCATCAGACAGAAGGAAATTACAGCAAATGGAAATACGAGTCTCAAGAGCCCTGAAAATGGTAATGACATGACTCCGTGTGCATGTGTAGAGATACACATGTGTATGTATACGAATATGTATATATACGATGTTTTTCTTGTTTTGTATTTTATGAAAACAGGATAATTGCTTGAACAAACTTAGTGATAGTGTAATGTGAAGTTTATAACATCTGTAAAATTAAAATGTCTGACAAAGCACAAAAATTGGGAGGAGAGAGATGGAAGTTCAGAATTATAGTTCTTATACTACACATGAAATAGTATATTATCAGTTGAAAACAGAATGTAATAAATTGAAGATGCCTACCGTAAGACCTAAAACAATCACTAAAAACTTTTTTTAAAGGAAAGAAATTGGAACTAAAAATTACTCAAATAATTCTTGGAATAGAGGGGGGAAAAAGTGGGACAAATAGAAAATAAACTGAGGATGTATTTAAACTTACTGGTATCAGTAAACACACATGTAAATGGTCTAAACAGCCAGTTAAAAGGCAGATTTCCAGGATGGACACAAAACACACGAACCAACTACACGCTCCCTAGAAGAATCACACTTTGCATATAAAACACAAATGGGTTAAAGAAGAAGAAAAAGATACACCCACCCAACCAACAGTAATCAAATGTAGCCTGGAATGGCAATATTATACCTGGACAGTAGAGATTTCAGAGTAAGGAAAATTGCTGGGGATAAGGAAAATCATCTTGGAATGACAGAAGGATCGATTCATCAAGAGGAATGAGCAATTCTGAGTGTTTATGCATCTAAAAATGGAGTTTCAAAATGAAGCTAAAACTAATGGAAGGAAATGCAATGAAGTAAAAACTAACAGATCTTCCAGATGAAAATCACAAATCCACACTGGCAGTTGGGAGTCTCCATATCCTCCTTTCCAAAATTGATAGAACAAGTAAATGAAGAATCATTAAAGATACAGAAGATTTGAACAACACTGTCAACCAACTTGACTTAACAGTTAGTTATAAACTACTTCACTCTAAAACAGCAGTACACTTGGGTTTCTTGGGTGCATGCAAACATTAACATTAGACAAGTCACAATGTGAGTCACAAAACAAGTCCCAATAAAAAGGATTCAAGTCACACAAAGCATGTTCTCTAACAAAATGGAATTATGTTATAAAGTAATTAGGGGAATATTTCTCAAAAAGTCCTAAATATTTGTAAACTAACCCATTTCAAAATAACCCAAGAGGCAAAGAAGAAATCAAAAGAAAATTTGGAATACTGGAATATTTTGAACTGAATGAAGATGAAAATGCAGCACATTTGTGACATGCTCCTAAGGCAATGATTTGGAGGATATTTATAGCACGAAACATCCGTATTAAAAGGAAAGGTCTCAAATCAAGTTCTGCCTTAGGAAGAGCAAATCAAACCACAAGTATGCAAAAGAATGGGAATAAGAGTAGAATTTAAGAAAACAGAAAACAGATGGTCAATAAAAATCTAATCTGAAAGCAATTTCTTCAGGAAGATCAATAAAACCAGTAACTGAAAAAATAAATAAATAAAACCAATAACTGTCTAGCTAGTCTACCCTTGAGTCCTGATGTCTTTCTGGTAAATTCTAGCAAATGTTTAAAGAACAAATAATACCAATTCCATACACACTTTTCCAGAAAACTGAAAAGGAAAGCATCCTCCCCATTAATTTTATAGGGTCAGCATTAAAAATCAAAGACATTACAAGATCCCTTTTGACAGTAGATGCAACAATTCTAAATAAAACTTTAGGAAAGTGAATCCAACTATACATAAAAAGCATAATGTATCATGATCAAATGGGGCTTATCTCAGGAGTTCAAGATAGGTTTAACATTAAAAAAATCAACTCAGTATAATTTACCTTATTAACAGGCACAAAAGAAAAAAATCATATTAGTATCTCAATCAAGGTAAGAAAACTATTTGGCAAAATTTAACATCCATTACTGATTTTTTAAAATATCAGCACACTAGGTTTGGGAGGAAAATTCCTTAATATGATAAAAAGCATCTACAAAAAAAAGTATAAAATTCACATGGAAATGCAAAGGTTTCAGAACATTCAAAACAATTTTGAAAAAGAACATAGTTGGAGAATCAATGATACCTAATTTAAGACTTATTATAGAGTGGTATAATCAAGACACTGTAGTACTGGTATAATGATAACCAACACAACAACGAGAAAAAACAGAAAGGCCAGAAATAGGTTCACATACATATGAACAGTTCATTTTTGACAAAAGTGCAAAGACAATAATTCAGTGAAAAATGAATAAACAGTTTAAGAAATGGTGCTGGAAAAAATGAACTCCTACTCCTGTCTCATGCCATCTCCCAAAATCATTCAAGATGGATCCCAGAAGTAAATGTAAAACCTAAAACTATACAAGGAGGAGAAAACAGGAGGGTATCTTTGTGACCTTGAATTGGGCAAAGTTTTATTAGCTAGGACACTAAAAGCATGACCCATAAAGGAACAAACTGTTAAACTGGACTTCATCAAAATTACAAATTTCTGTTCTTCAGAGACACTGTTAAGAGAACGAAAAAAGCCACAGATACTTGCAGATCATGTGCTTAATAGGGGACCAATATCCAAAAGTTAACAAAGAAATCTCAAAACTCAATACAAAGAAACACAGTTATAAGAACAGGGCCAGATATATTTAAACAGACATTTCACCAAAGTAAATAAGTGAATGGTGCACAGAAAAGAGTTACCGTTAACAGGTCGGAGAATGCTGTCCTTGGAAAGACCTACTTAGGAGCTCGGCTCTTGGCTGGCATCTAGGGGGCTTGGCAGGGATTCAGTTCTCGGCATTGATATAAACTTTCCTTGTGTGACACCCATGGAAAGCTTGCACATTGGGTTCCTCAGGCTAAGCCTGTGTCTTTTTCCCTTACAGTGTGGTTGTGTATCCCTGCTACATTACTATAGTACATCTTAGCCACACATACAATCATGAACCCTTTTAGAGATCCACTAAAAACATATGGGTAGTCTTAACCCCCAACACAGACGGCAAATAAGCACATGAAAAGATGCTCACTACCATCAGTCAGAGAGATGTAAATTAAAATCGCAGGGAGATACACACCTATGAGAAAGGCTAAAATTAAAGAGACTAACCATGCCAAGTGTTGGTGGCAACTGACCACTTTGGTGGCTTTTTATAAAGTTAAAATACGCCTAACATTAATCTAGCCATCTTATTGCTAGACATTTACCAAAAAGAATTGAAACTGTATGTCCATACGAGAACTTATACACAAACATTTATAAAGCACTGTTTATAGTAGACAAAACTGCAAACAAAAAGTCCATTAACAGGTGATGGATGAAGAGATATATCCATACAATGGGATCTCATTCAGCAAAATGAAGAAATGAACTATTAACGTGACCTACAACATGAATGAATTTTAAAGGAATGACGAGTAAAAGAAGATAGACAAAAAGCCATATAATCTATCTGACTTTATATAAAATTGAGTAAACGTGGGCGCCTGGGTGGCTCAGTGGGTTAAAGCCTCTGCCTTCGGCTCAGGTCAGGATCTCAGGGTCCTGGGATGGAGTGCCACATCGGGCTCTCTCTCCTCAGCAGGGAGCCTGCTTCCTCCTCTCTCTCTGCCTGCCTCTCTGGCTGCCTGTGATCTCTCTGTCAAATAAATAAAATCTTTAACAAAAATTTTTTTAGTAAATGCAAATGAATCTATAGTGACAAAAACCAATTAGGTGTCAAAACTTATCAAAATGTACACTTCAAATATGTGCAGTTCTTTATGTCACTTTTACCTGAATAAAGCTAGTTTTCTTTCAAGGGCCCACGGCTGTGAACAAATACACACCCTTTAAAAAAAAAGTTTTTACAGAGGTAAAGCTATTTCCTGAGATTCACCAAATGCAAGCACCGTGGGTTGGAAACGGGGAATTCCAGGGATCAAAATTCCTGCTATAACCCTTAGCCTCAACAATCTCAGTTCTCCACAGAACAACTGAGTGACGACAAATTTTTTTTACTGACATTAAAACTTAATAAACTCTCTGGTGTGAAGCACCATGAATTTCAATGGGCTACACGGATGGGGCAGCTCTGGAGCTACTCGGGTTCAGTCTTGGATGATGCTGTCAGTCACGAGTGGCAACAGTAGACACACAGTAACAACATTTAAAAATACTGTGAAGCTGTAAAAGTTGTGAAGTTCCTATAAGTTGTTGAAACAGAGGGAAGGAGTTAATAGGAAGAATGAATCCCTATACTTACAGCCCCTTTGCAGTAGAGCCGGAGATTCCCTTTTGGAGTTCGGACAATTACAGACATCCTTTTTCTATTGCTAAAACAATGTGAAATGTATTATTAGTTTCTGTGTTCCTCAGTACATAGTGCGTGCACACGCGCGCGCGCACACACACACACACACACACACACACACACATCAAAGCTACCAGAATTCCAAAGTCCTCAGCTGACCATTAGTGAAAAGGCCAAAGTGTTTCTTGCCAGTCTCCTTTTCTGTTTTCTTTACCTACCTTCTCAAACTGAGATTCTTCTTTTTTAAAAAAAGATTTTATTTATTTATTCAACAGAGAGAGAGAAGAACACAAGAAAGGGGTGTAGTAGGCTCCCCACAGAGCAGGGAGCCAATGCAGGTCTCGGGACCCCAGGATCATGACCTGAGCTGAAGGCAGATGCTTAATCTCTTAACCAACTGAGCCACCCAGGCGCCCCTTACACTGAGATTCTAATACAAATGTTCCCCTTCTACTAGTACTGTTTCTCAGTTACTCTCCTTTTCTTCCATTGAAATTTGTTGGCATAAATATATACATAACATTACTTATATGTTATATATAACATTATATATTGATGTTTTACATTAATATTACTATATTCACATATAATACACATATAACATACATTTATCTTGTATTACACATGTAAGACAACTTACACATCCATGTACCATATATAATGTAGCCTGTTAAGAAGTGATGAGGACAGAGGAAGACAGCTCTGGTCATATATTTTTCCATCCTCACATCATCTCTGTGAATTGGACCTTCCTGTCCACATTCTGCTATGCACAGATGTTACATTGTCAATTTGTGGGCGCCTGGGTGGCTCAGTGGGTTAAAGCCTCTGCTTTCGGCTCAGTCATGATCTCAGGGTCCTGGGATCAAGGCCCACGTCGGGCTCTCTGCTCAGTGGGGAGCCTGCTTCCTCCTCTCTGCCTGCCTCTCTACCTGTGATCTCTCTCTCTATCTCTGTGTCAAATAAATAAATAAAATCTTTTAAAAAATTGTCAATTTGTTATTTTTATGTATAGTTATTTTTATGCATAGTTCTGTCTCAACATGTCTAGATTTTGTTTTGTTTTGTTTTGCTCTTGTACTTTATGATGGTAGACAAAACTTAAACTCCTTGGGTGTTTTTTCCCTTCTTCCTCATCTTGTCATTCCCCTATCCTAACCCTCAGACGGCTCTCCATGGCCTGTAACCCCTTTTTAAGAGACCCAAACACACCACCTGTCGCTCAGCACCTTCTCACATAATCATCATATCCCACAGCTCTCTGTGTTGTGTGATCCAAGAGGAACCCAGGGAGCGGTCCCACGCCTACCCTGAGCCAGAAAGTGTTTATCCAAGGACAAGGCCTAGCGATTGCTCTAACTACTTAGCCGTTAGAACACTACTAAAAGCAACTGAGTCATTTAAGTGTCACTTAGCTAGCAATAGAGTCATTTAAGTGTCACTTAGCTAGAAGCTTGTATTCTAAGGACAGGAAATGAGTGCTCCAGTAGTAGGGAAAGCTAGAATGAACATTAAGGTACATTTTCTCGGGCCCTGGGCAGCTCAGTGGGTTAAATCCTCGCCTTTGGCTCAGGTCATGATCTCAGGGTCCTGGGATTGAGGCCCGCGTCGGGCTCTCTGCTCAGGGAGGAGCCTGCTTCCTCCTCTCTCTCTGCCTGCCTCTCTGCCTACTTGTGATCTCTCTCTCTCTCTGTCAAATAAATAAAATCTTTTTTAAAAAAAAGAAAGAAAATGTCTCTTTTTTTAAAGAAAATTAGAAAATGTATCTTTTTTAAAGGAAAAAGAAAGAAAATGTATTTTTTAAAGAAAAAAAGAAAATATCTTTTTTAAAGAAAAAAAAGAAAGAAAATGTATCTTTTTTTAAGATTTTATTTATTTATTTGACAGAGAGAGATCACACGTTGGCAGAGAGGAAGGCAGAGAGAGAGGAGGAAGCAGGCTTCCTGCCAAACAGAGAGCCTGATGCGGGCCTCGATCCCAGGACCCTGAGATCATGACCTGAGCCGAAGGCAGAGGCTTTAACCCACTGAGCCACCCAGGCGCCCCAAAAGATATATTTTTTTATAAAAAAAAAAAAAAAACTTTTTAGAAAAAAACTTTCCTTGAAAGAGAAGTTGACAACAACTTTACTGAGGGTCAAAGCTTGCCTTTTTTTTTTTTCTTAAGCTTTACAAAAATATGACTTAAAAATCATCTGGCTTTGAAAACGAATTATTCCTGTTCTAATTTCCTAATTTTCTAGCATTTCCTGTTCTAATTTTTCAGATTCTACATTAGAAATGCTCAGGTGGTCTAAGAAATGAGACTTTGTGAGCCTTCAAAACAGGACAATGAAAATAAATCACCAGAATCCCCACGCTAGGTTTTGGGGATCAGGCCACAGTGGCTGGACCAGGAGGTCCTCTGAAGTCTACGGGGAGAGAAGGATTTGGACACACACTGTTTCCTTTGTGGGGGGGAAGGAATTAATTTGCTATCTCTTTTTAAAGAAATAGTTTTGGGTTTATTTGGAAAAATATTGTCCAATATTCATCCATTCATCAAATATTTATTGAGCCCTTACTTCCACAGAAGGCGACTCCCGCCCTTCTGCAACTGAGAGTCGAGTGGGCAACACAGTCGGTAAGTACTAACCCAGATGTCAACCTCAAGTCTGACTCTGACAAGTGCTAAGGAGGAGAAACGTGGGACCTCCTCTCAGCTACAAAAAGGGATTTGGCCTAATGATGCCCAAAGAAGTGAGCACCAGGCTTAGATTAAAGAGTGGGTGGAAGCTAGAATTTTGTGATTCTATATTAGAGTTTTGATTTGCATTAACAAATCTCAACTGAAGAGTCAGAGAAAGAGCCCTGGGGGATACACGAATAGAATAAAAATGTATCTTACCTAGAAAACTCCAGGACATGAAGAATTTCAAATGTGAAGCTTTCTCCCATCTACAGGAAGATAAGACAACAACTTTTTATCCAAGGGGGGGGGGAAATGTTCTCATCCTGCAAAAGAGCTCATTCTCCCAATCAGAGACAAGTTTTACCCATCCTACAGCTACACATCTTTTTCAAAATACGGATTTCCTTGCAAACCTGATGAGATGATGGTGCCCTCTTCTGGCAAGAACATTGTTTGCAAACATCTCTTTTCAATATAGAATCAGCACTACTGGAAACATTTTACGAAGATTTTCATGTTGCAAGGGTATAGGGAGTAAACGAGACAATTGACAGAAAGGGAAACAAAGTCTTTTCATAAAATTGCACAGATCAAACAAAATCCTTAATCCTTAGATAATTTGAAGAGGTAAACAGGGAAGAGATGGCATGCTATAAAATTCTGTATCTATAAAGCCTGCATTCTTTTCTAAATTTTTCCAGTTACAGCCTCTTGACTTCCTGTAGCCATGATCAATTCACCAATAAGGCAATTCAGAATTGCATATAATTTGAGAGTTGTCCACGTGGCACATACTAGCGATACAAAGATGAATCACTCCGTCCACTCTGTTAAGGACTGCATGTCTGGTAGACATCCCTAACCACTGCATTATCAGTAGGAAAAAGAAAAAAAGAGTGTTCTGGGCACCATGTTCACATTGCTTCAATTCTTCCCCATAATATCAAAGGCTTGTGTAAGTGGTCACCAAGATAAAACAAGAAGAAGATACACAAAATACATATTACAAATAATGAATAAATCAACAAGAGAACTCACCAAAAAATAGTTTGAAAAAATTTAATCTTTCATTAAAAAATAGTATATTTCTTGAAAATCAGATGAATCTAATTTTTTTTTAAATAGCTCACTTTTGTTGAGCACTCTGCTCCAAGCACTAATGTCAAATACTTTAACTCATTTAACCCTATGACAGGGCAAGAAGACAGGGCAAACACGCCTGAGAACACGGCTGGGAAGGTGTGGGCCCAGGTGGTAATCCCAGGCACTGTAATTCTAGAGCTCCTCCGCTCAAATACTCTACTTGTGTCTCTCTGGAAAGGGCGTGCAGGGCGTGAAAAAGGATGTAAGACACTACTCACTGCTTCTACGGTGACAGAGGTTGGCGTTCTTGCAGTAAAAACAAAGCCAAGCTTCTTGGCTCCTTTCACTAAAGCTGCTTCATCTGTCAACGAAAAGTCAGTATTAGTGGAGACTGAACAAATACATTAATACCGAATTTAAAACAGATTTCCATTCTCCATCACTAAAACACCATGTTTTGTTTTTTTTTTTTTTTTAGGGAATTCATTTCTACAAATAAAAGAGTATAGAGTGTTTTTTAATAAAAAAATTATTTTTTGTGTTCCAAGATTCATTATTTATGCCCACACCCAGTGCTCCATGTAGTATGTTAAACTTGGCTTTTTTTTTTTTAATTCAAATGCACTTATCTAGGTACTGGAAAGCATTCATAAAAGAGGAAATTTGGTTAAATGGGCTTCTTTCAGTGGGGCTAAGACACACTTCTTTCTTAGTACCCATTACGGTTTTGTTCTACAAGCCATTAATGGAATCTCCATGACTTGTTGCAGAGTCTTAACCCTACTCCTGTTGTGTTACTGGTTATAAGTAAACATTCTATTGAATGCCAGCTCAGAGACCCCTCCCCACCAGCCTCCTTATGGCGGTCTTTGGGGGCGTAGGGAGCAGGAGGGCCCGAGTTGGAGAACAACTCACAACCATGCAGTACCATGTCCCTGACCCCTGAGAACCCCAGGGAAGGAGCAACACGTGAGCAATCTGGGGATCAGGGGCAGCATGGCGTCTTCCCAGGGCTCATCACCTGCCGGGGGCTCCGGGGGCACACGGCACCTACCTGGGGAGGAAGCCTGGTAGATTATGTTATTTCCGTCTTTCTCCGGCATGACAGTGTGACACACAGACAACAGGGTAAGAAATTCCTTTATATAATCTTTCGTGTACTATAAAAAAAAAAGAAAAGGCACAGAGCTAGTGAGTCTCTCCCAGCACGTCAGATACACAGTTAGGCACAGACTAAAACCCCTATGGTGCATTCAAAACGAGTTTGTAGAGTGGCCACAAAGGCAGAGACCGGACACCGGACAGACTGGGAGACCTCAGTGAAGAAGCTGACCCTACGCTCCTGGAACGTCTGTTCTCTCTGCGGAAACAGGTGTTCTCAAAGCGGGAGGAAGCAAAGAAGGACTGTCACAGAGGAAAGAGGGGCCTCTTTTAGGGAGGAGATCAGGGGGTGGGAAGGACCAACACATGGAGGAGATAATATTTCAATTAAGACCTAAATGGAAAGGTTAGTTAACTGTGGTCACCAGCATGTGTGACTGCGGTACACACTAGGCAAGGGAAATAGCACTTTCAAAGTCCCCAAGTCAGGAAACAGAGTCACAGGTGTGTGAACTTCAAGACAAGTGTGACTCCAGCACTTGAGAGGTTGGACAGAAAGTCACAGTAATGAATTAGGATTTTACCTTGGTGGGGGGTGAGGGGACATCCCAGTGCTCTGAGAGTTTTCAAGCAAAGGAAGGGCATGTACAACTTTATGTTTTAAAAGATCACTTTTATTTTTGAGAAGATCTAGATTTCAGATCAATTAGATCTATATCTTAAGACTAGTAAGTGAAGGTATTGGTAACATACAATAAAATCAAACAGCTTAGAAACACTTAGGGATTTTCTTACATGGACTGCCACACAATAAAATATTCTTTCTTAATGTTTGGATTCATTCACACTAACAAGTTTAGCACACCCCTCCTAATAGCAGCGTGAAATCCACTCTTTATTAACATTAAAAAAAATTCAAGACACCTTCCTGGCTCAGAAAAGTATACCTTTTAATAAACCATATATACTTTTTAAAAAAGATTTTTATTTTATCTGACAGAAAGAAGCACAGCTAGAAAGGGAACACAAGCAAGGAGAGTGAGAGAGGGAGAAATAGGCTTCCCGCCGAGCAGGGAGCCCGATGAGGGGCTCGATCCCAGGACTCTGGAATCATGACCTGAGCCGAAGGCAGATGCTTAATGACTGAGCCACCCAGGTGCTGCACCATATATACATTTTAAAGTCACGTGGCATTACCTGTGTTGACTTTGAGTGAAAATAGAAGACTTACGTGGCCATATTCAAAGTTGTACAATAATCTTGGGTCATTAAATTCACAGGCCTCTGTAATGACGGAGGATGACAGACTGAGGAAGAACAGAGAAGATTCGCTGTAATGAAAACTCCTGATGGGGGGCAGTCACCAGGACCTCAAGTGAACACACAGCCCCTCCTTCTGTTTTCAGTAAGCTACACTCTAAAGGTTACAGCCCTACCACTGGCCCTTGAACAACATGGGAATCAACCGTGCACAACCACTTATACCCAGATTTTCCTCATATCGTCAGTGTATTTTGTCTTCCTTGTAATTTTCTTAATACCATTTTCTTTTCTCTAGTTTTACTGTAAGAGCACAGTATGTAATGCATATACAAAGTATGTGTTAATCAACTGTTTATATTATTGGTAAGGCTTCTGGTCCAACACTGGGCTCTCAGTAGTTCACTGGGGAGGTAAAAATAATACAGGGATTTTCAGCCACATGGAGAGGGTCAGTTCCCCTAGCCTCTCCCCCCCCCC
>PITA01018504.1:0-40173 GCA_004023965.1 Spilogale gracilis
CACTGTTCTCCAGGGTACCACTCATGCATCGCAAGTAAGTGAAACCATGTGATACTTGACCCTCTCTTCCTGGCTTATTTCACTCAGCCTAATCTCCTCCAGTCCAGTCCATGTTGCTACAAAAATTGGATATTTGTCCTTTTTGATGTAGGCGTAGATTTCCATTGTATATATGGACCACATCTTCACACGCTCCGGGGTCGCCCTTACGCTCCGGGACGCCCACACGCCCGGGGGGCGCCCACACGCCCGGGGGGCGCCCACACGCCCGGGGGGAGCCCACACGCCCGGGGGGAGCCCACACGCTCGGGGGCTGCCCACACGCACGGGGGACGCTCACGTTCGGGGGCTGCCCACACGCACGGCGGGACCCTCACGTTCTGGGGCTGCCCACACACAAGGGGGACGCTCACGTTCGGGGGCTGCCCACACGCCCGGGGGGACGCTCACGTTGGGGGGCTGCCCACACGCCCGGGAGCTGCCCACACGCCCGGGGGCTGCCCACACGCCCGGGGGCGCCCACACGCACGGGGGCTGCCCACACGATACCTGTGCATTTCTATACTTCAGTGAATTCATGGTAACTGTGGACTCACCAGTTTAACCTTTTGTGGTTCTCAAACATCTCTTCTTTAAGAATGCAAACTGTCTACCACAGAGCTTTCCACCCGAGCAGCAGCTGTTCCTGGTTATCCAGAATTCCAACAACTCACCTCTACTAACACAGTTGTGTTTCCTTCCTGAAGCAGCCCAATCAAACCTTCTTTGGTCCTCCTGCCATGGAGTTTGGCAGCTCTGCTCCAGCCTTCCTTCTGGGCCTGTTTGTGGAGCCAGCTCTCTGCCTATAAATTAAAAATAGGGCAGATGACAAAGTCATAGCATTCAGAATTGAATGGAGCTCTAAAATATGTTCAGGTTCCCTAATTCTTTCCGCTTCTCTTCAGTCCTATAATGGAAATTAAGCAATCTATTGTTTACAGGCAGCGGACTGCTGAATGCCAAATACCAGGCATTGGGCCTGGTGCTTTGGATAAATTTAATCTTCACAACAACCCTATGAAGCAAACAGCAGTATTTCTATTATATAGACAAGAACAATGCAACTCTGAAAGATTAAGGTGTCCAAGATCACAGGGTCAGTGTGAGGGCACCACAGTTTGAGTCCTGGTCGGTCAGATTCCCCACGCCCACAGAAGCCCTTTGGGCTCCAAGCAGCAGGGAAACCAGCACAGCAGTGGCGCATGGAATAGAGTTTTTTAACCATGGGATCCTGAGTTAACGGCTTCCAGAGTCAGAATACAGCCAAAGAGCGAGGTTGTCACTTAAGTCAAAATCCTATCCAGAGTTCTGCAGTTCTGGGTCCCTGGACAGCAGGTCTGATTTACTGCTCCCAGCAGTACCTCCCTGAGAGACTGAGGTCGGGCCCTAGTACCCCGCCCTGCTCCCCTCGCCCTCCTCCCCACACCTGTTTGAGATCCCCGCCACAAGTCTCCAGAGCTTTCTTGCAGTTTACAAAGGAGTAGCCTGTTTTTCGCCGAAGCTTCATGAGAAGCTCCTTGCTGGAGGCCGAAGAAGAGAGCCAGGGCCCAGCGTGAAATGTGTGCCACGGCTGAGACGACTGAAGCCGAGGGGGTCCCGCCTGCAGAGGTAAGAAGAAAGGGATAAGAAGCAGGAAGCAGCCGGAAGCTCCGGCGGCTGGACAGCACGTCGGCAGGGAGGCTACCTTAGGAGGCCACCTTAGGAGACACCTCCTCCGGGGGTGGGGGAAGGCAGCCAACCGGTGTGGGTGGGGGGAGGGTGCTGGCCCCGCAGAGAAAATGAGAACCGGGGCGGGGGTGAGGGAAGGGTAGGATGGAGTCGAGCGCCAGACGGAGGAAGGGAAGGCTGCGTCCCGAGCGCACGCGAGATGTGCAAGGAAGACGGGACGGTGGAGGGACCCAGTTCCCTCACCCGGCAGCTCCCGAGCCGCGCGACCAGGTAAAGACTCAATGACCGCAGCAGCGACATTTCTCTGGTCCCAGAGTACACTGCCGCCGGCCGGCGCTCCGGCGAGGCCACTACGGCGCGGCGGCAGGGCCAAACCTCTCCACCGCTCTCCCCACGCCGAGCGAGGACGGCGCCATCTGCTGGCCAGGGTGGGCACCCTCGCCGCTTCTACTTCGCTTCTGGAGACTGTTTTTCACAAGGTAATTATCCCCTCATCCACCAGCCCCCACCACCGACGTAGGTAAAATAACAGAAACAGGAGACAGAGTTGTCGCAAAATAACAATTCAAGACATGTGGCAACATCTTATATTTCTTTATTTCCGTTCATCTTTCATAGCGATCCATTTAGGACTCACTACAAACTTGCAAGGTAGACGGGTGGGTTCCGAAATTTGGTCAAGGACGCCTGGAGCGGTAGGGGTGGAGCCCTTTCAACAAACCCTGTAAATATTTGTGGAATGAGCAAAGTATTTATTGTTGAACATCTACTGTATGCTAGGCTTCAGGGAATTAGAGAAGAGTAAACATAGCCCTACCCTCCAAGGTAATCTAATAGTGAGAAAATAGGAAACAGACAAGTGCCCATGCAAGGTAAGTCCCATAAGATAAACAAACAGCAAAAAGGCCTCCAGGAAGAAAGAAATCACATCCAAACAGGAGGCTCTGGAAAACTTTTCTCAGGAAAGAGGTGAAAAATAATAAAGATTTTGACAGGTAGACAGCCCTTCTAGGCAGGGCACCAGAAAGACTGAAGAAAACAAGGAATTGGGGTGTGGAAACAGGGAACAAAGAGTAGACATTTGGAATTTGTCTAGAAGTTGCAATACACATAGGAAACCAGTTGAAAATGAAATAGAAGGGTAATTTGGACCGCACAGAATAGAGTAACTGTCAGGCCAAGGAGCGTACTCTTGCTGTGCGCATCAGAAGCTAATCAGAGCTGATGTGGAAAGATCAAGAGTTCGATAAGTGGCTTGAAGGGGAGAGAATGGAAGGCAGGAGCCCAGAAGAGATGATATGTGGCCCAAGGAGTAAAAAGAGAGCCCCAGCCAGAGGTAGTGCAGTGGAAAGACAAAAAAGGTGAAGATAAAACACATTAGCAAGGAAGGACTGACAGGGCTTAGAAACCTGAAGAAAACTCAAAGATGAGAACCTAGTACTTAGTGATCCTGGTTCCAGCTCCAACAAGGCTGAAGTAGCCATAGTTCAAAGGACAGCTCTGCTGCCTATATCCCCAGCTTTAGAGCAGACAGGATTCGATCTAGTTAGAGCCATGGTCCTCCCAGACTCTGTCTCCAGAAGCAGGTGGTCTGAGGTTTCTTCCTAGCCCCCCAGCAAAAGCCTGAGTTCTTTGGATGCAGAGATGATCTTCTTTCCCTTAAAAAAAAAAATTCCATTCAAATCTGGCAGGGGAAAAAGTCCATTCTGTATAAAAAACAAAACAAAAAACAAAACAGCAGGACTGGAAGGGTTCAGGGACAGTCTCTCTGCAGCCACTTCTCACCTTCCATTTGCCTCCCCTAAAATCCTGGACACCCTCCTCGTTTCGTCCTCTGAGAACGGGAACTAGGAACTTTTTTTATACTAACCCAGCGCTATTAGGGCACTAAGATTCCTAGTAAGCAGGCACCTCCCTGCACCAGACCAATAGTATCTGGAGGGAACAAAGAGGGAAGGAGGAAAGAGAGAGGCAAGGGAAACTCATACTTCTCTTCCTCATGTTTATGGCTTTGGAGATACGGCAGTTCCTTTCTTAGGATGGGGGTTCAGAGGAGCAGAAGGGTGATGTCAAGCAGGTCTTGGTTCCCTGTGCCTGGCCCTATAGATGTTGACATTCTCATCCTCATCCCTCTGGGCCAGCTCCAGTTGGAAATGCTGGGGCAGGAGGTGCTGAAAGAAGCTCTCTGTCCGGTGCTCCTCTCTCATCTTGGAGGCCAGATAGATGGTGCCATGGGGCCCGCATAGGTGTTGGAGGGTGCCCAGCAGCAGTGGGAAGGTTGGCTCCAGGTACACGATATCAGCCCCCAGCACCAGGTCATAGTCTCCAGGGAAGACATGCTGGTCAATCCCCCAGGACAAGGCGCGGACCTGGGCCTGGCCTCCAGCCGGCACATTGGCCTGGACGTTGGCCTGGATCTGCTCTAGGGCCAGGGGCAGGTCAGTGATGGTAACATCCCCCCCTGAGAGAGAGGAAGGAGGAGAAATACAAGTCAGACGGACCAACCAAGGGATCTTGCTCCTACCCAGAAGGTCCAGAGACCACAGGGCCTAGAGGACAGTGTTTTGCCAGCCCAGAGTACACATTTGTGCTTTTCATTACCCTAACTTCTCACCTGCTCTGTACTCAATACTTTATGTCTTACAATATCATGTTATCTTTGAGCTCATCTTCAACCTCACTGCCAACACACAACCATCAGGCATCAGCAGAAACATGGGCAGGACCAAGCTGGAGACAGGCTATGCATGTATCCAGCCCCTACTGACCTAAACCAAACTTCATGGGTCTGGAAAGCTTCCCAGAAAACATGACCTCAGCAAGCCTTAAAGGACAAGCAGGAGTTAGTTAGATGGAGCCTTTCAAGCAGAGAACAGAAAGTACAAAGGCCTGGGAGCGAGAGCATTGCATGTTCAAGGAAGGTTGAAACTTAGGGGATGTGGAAGGAAGGAGAAAAGTATCAAGACCGGAGAATAATGACAGCATGCTAAGAGATGCGGGCTTGATCCTGTGGGGGATAGGTTTTAGAGGCAGAAGCAGAGGGTGAGGATAATCAGATTAGCACTCAGAAAGCTTCATTCATGCAAGAAATATATATATTGAGCCCCTACTAAGTTCTGGCAGCAGAATGGTGAGCAAGATAAAACCTCAGCCTTCCCTGAGTTTTATTAGAGACGTAGAGACATACTAGGTACTGCAAAATAGACCGTGATCATGACGACTGTTACAGACACAGGAAGAATTCATTTATTCATTAATGTTTATTATGTGCCTCTATGCCAGGTGCTGAGAATATAGCAGTGAACCAATCAGACAAGAATCCCACCCCTCAGAAGGATTACGGTCTAATGGCAAAAAATGGATAAGAAACAAAACAAATCAAAGAAAATACACTGTATATCAGATGCTGTGGTGAAGCATTAAGCAGAGAAGAGGGATAAGAACTGCTTCAGGGATGCAACGGGGGATGTGACTTTAAATTGAGTGATTAGGAAAAGCCTCACTCAACAGATTATGTTTGGGCAAAGACCTGAAGGAAATGATGGAGCAAACCATGTGGGCTTCTCAGGCTAAATGCACCAAATAAGGGACTAATAAGTACCAAGACCTTGAGGCAGGAGAAAATCAGCAGGTCTGAGAAAGAACTGGAAGGCCAGTAGCTGGAGCAGAGTCTGCTAGAGACGCTCCCTCTCCCTCTCCATCTGTCCCTCCCCCTGCTCTCTCAAATAAATAAATAAATAAAATCTTTAAAATAAACAAACGAATAAAGGATCACTCTGGCTGCTGTGATGAGAAAGGATGGCAGAGGGGCAAGGTCGAAAGCAAAGAGACCGGTTAGGAGGTGGCTAACCCAGCTGAGAGGTGATGCTCATTTGAACCTGGGTAGTAGCCATATCTAAGAAATGGTTAGATCCTGAATGATTCTGAAAGTACAGTCCACAGGATTTGCTAAGAGACTGCACACAACATACTAGAGAGAGAGGAGGTCTGACCTGACTAACTGGAAGACCAAATTGCTATTTACTCAGAGGAAGAAGGCTGTGGGAGGAGCAGGACTGGAAAGGAAGACCATGAGTTCCTGTCTGTGTATGAGGTGCTCGTCAGACAACCAAATGAAGCTATCGGGTAGGTAGGACGTTCCACAGACAAATCGGGAGATGGAAATGGGAGTTACGGGGTCATGAGCATAGAAAGGGCATTTAAAGCCTTGTGGTGATGGGATTGCTTGGGAGTGTAGACAGAAAAGGGAAGGGGTCAAAGGACAACTCCTAAGCTCTGGAGTACTCAAACTTCCATGTCAAGAGGAAAAGGAACCAACAAAGAAGACTGGAAAAGAGTGCGAGTGAGCTGGGCAGAAAGTAGAAGTGTGGTACCCTGGACATGAAGCTTTTCAAGGAGGTAGGAGAGTCAAATG
The DNA here is from genome assembly GCA_004023965.1 of Spilogale gracilis. Classification (NCBI taxonomy): domain Eukaryota; kingdom Metazoa; phylum Chordata; class Mammalia; order Carnivora; family Mephitidae; genus Spilogale; species Spilogale gracilis. Next base: position 6,122 of record PITA01018504.1, read on the forward strand.
CTGCAAAATCAAGTCAAGTGGGCTCATCCCCGGCTCCTGTACTTACCAACATGGAGTTGGAAATGAAGCTCACCACCTTGGCTGCTGCAACTAGGGGTGGAAATGTGGAACAGACTGAGGGAAAAAGAGTAAGACCGGTACTACAGATGAAGAGGATTAACTCTTTTGAGGAGTTTTGTTATAAAGCAGAACAGAGAAATGGAGTGGTAACTAAAAGGATATGTAGAACCAACAGTTTTTTTCTAAGAGAAAATATGGTGTATTTATAGTGTAATAGGCATGTGTGTGTGTCTATATAGAATGTTCCAGAGAAAAGGAAAAACTGGTAACATGGGGATGGGGGGGCCTGGGGATGGGGAGGAGGTTTGCTGGAACAGTGTCTTGGAGTAGATGAGAAGGTTCAGGGTCCTGTGACGAGTGGAGGGCTGGACTTAGCTAGGAGCCGTGTGCTTATCGACGGTAACAGGAGAGAAGGCAACACTTAAAACAAACACAGATAGGTGAGTAGACATTGTGATAGGAACATGTGAACATTTTCTATAAGAAAATAGAAGCAATTAGAAGAGATGAGCAACAAAGCCATTGGCTGAGGGTGAAGACAGGGAAGGAGGCAGGTAGAGGTTTGAAGGGAAAGAAGGTAAGAAACAGATGTTTTGGGAGAGCGGAAGAACACATGCACAAGGGAAATTTAATAGACTAGCTGGGCAGCACTTAAGGACTTGCTTAAAGTTAGCAATGACAAATTCAAAATGAAACCATCAGCACAGTTGTGTATATACTAGGAGGGCCTAAACTAGCCTGGAAATGGGGATATCAAAGGTCTTCCCTTGCAAGTGGTGTTTGAGCTGAGCACCGAAGGATACATATGAACTAACCAGGTGGTCCAAGGATCCAGGCATAGAGTACAGTCTCTATGAAGGCTCCACAGATGAGAATAGCAAGACAGACTTGAGGCACTGAGAGAAGGGTAACTGAGAGCACAAGGAGCAGGAGAAAAGAGGGAGGCGCAGAAAGAGGCCAGAGCGGGAGGCGGGACCTTGGAGGCTATGCTAAAGGTATTGGTTTGATCTTGAAAGAACAAGAAGTCATTGAAAAATGTCAGTGAGGGGCGCCTGGGTGGCTCAGTTGGTTGGGCGACTGCCTTCGGCTCAGGTCATGATCCCGGAGACCTGGGATCGAGTCCCACATCGGGCTGCCTGCTCGGTGGGGAAGCCTGCTTCTCCCTCTCACTCTCCCTGCTTGTGTTCCCTCTCTGTGTTTCTCTCTGTCAAATAAATAAAATCTTAAAAAAAAAAAAAAGAAAGAAAGAAAAATGGCAGTGAGAGGTGATTACAGCTTTATCTTAAAAAGATCACTCTGCCGGGCAGAGTGGGCAGAGATCTGGGTGGAGGCAAGGAGTCAAAGCAGGAAGAGGAGTTGGCCTTAATGCAGCAGGGCAGGCAAGTGCCCAAGGTGTCATGGACTGGGGAGCCATCAGTGTCAATGGGAAAGCATGAGATCTGAGAGATTTTTAGAAGATAAAATCAGCAGGGCTTGAGTAATGGCTATGGGGGTGAGAAAAAGCAACATTTCAAAGGCGGTCCCTAGGTTTCCCACTGGGTAGATGGTTTAATTCATGAGCTGGGGAAGCCTGAAGGAGAAATAGCCTGGGTGCAGGAAGAATACAAGATCTAGTTTCCACATGCTCACCTTCCCATGGGAAAGCTTAAAGACACTTGTGAAAACTCAGGGAAAAACAACAGTGGCCTGAACTGGAGATGGTAGGAAGAGGAGCAGACGACTGGGGAAATATTAAGGACCTATGACAACTGACTGCCAGGATGTCAGCAGGAGAGAGCAAGGGACAAGATGACACCTAGATTTCTTACTTAGCATCTGGACAGGGGCAAAGGAGGAGAACCTAGTCTCTGAGCAAATGAAGTAGGTGTTCCCATTCATATTACACGCTTTTCTCCAATTTTAGCATAACTGCACACCTCTCCTCCACTCTTCCTTCACGGAAAATTGCTTTTAACACTCCCTTGGTTCTTTGTGAGCCTGCTGTGTTCACACTGTTCACCTTCTCATCTGACAGTGCTTCTCTACGAATGCCCAAGGAGTCGCAGGAGACATAGCCAGAGTCTGGCTATGTGCACACATCCCCATAATTCCAGTGCCATAACATCTTCCTCCACCTTCCCCACTAGACCATAAGCTCCTCGGGAACAGGAGAGCTGGCTCACTCACTGTTATATCCCAATACCTGGCACGATAGAAGACTCCAAATAGATATTGACCAAATGAACACAAGAATGAATGCCTGCCTCTGGGGAGACTTCCCTGAATGTGACCCAGTTGTGTTCCCAAGAACAAAGACATTGCATTACTAGGGAGATGACATCATACGTGTTTTAAATGAGTGTTTTGGGTGTGAGGTTTTGCCTGTGCATTAGATTATAAACTGAGAAACTGTTTCCTTTGTAGTTTCAGATCCTTGAAAAAAGTGAAGCAAAATTTTCCTTACCTTTTCCTCTCCCAAGTCTGCGGTGCCTAATTCCTACCCCACTTGCCCCACCAAAAACTCCCTAACCCTGAAGAATTTGCACTTATTTCTCCCAAGCAGTCAAAACCTTAAAAACCTAATATCTCTTAGAATGAAAGCTATAACGCACTTCTCGTTCAATACACGCAGATTGCTCCCCTTACAGAATGCCCCCAAAGATGCGTCTGACAAAACACCATGTCAGAGCAAAGGTGGTTTTAAGTGACAGCATTATTCATGAAATCACAAAGAGCAAAAAGATAGAAAAAACTCCTACTACCGGTTTTTATTTCCTGCCCCCAAATCATCCACCCTGGGTGTTTTCTCTGGCCCGCGACAGACACACACACACACACACACACACACACACACACACACTTTGTTAAAAAGAGACTGATCTGGTCGTTTTCTCTGGCGCGTGACACACACACACACACACACACACACACACACACACACACACACATTCTTTGTTAAAAAGAGACCGGTCTGGTCTCGAGTCACTCCCCTTTCCCCAGAATCAAGGAGTCACAATTTCTCCACCACTCGGTTCCCCCACCCACTCACTCCCACCACAAAGGTCACGCACCCTGCAGCGCGGCCAAGATTCCCACGATGCCTGTCCCAGCGCCTAGTTCGATCACTTTTTTGCCTCGGAAATCCACATTTTGACTTTCAAAATAGTTGCACAGGCTCAGAGCCTACGGGGGAGAAAAGGAAGGAGAGAAAGAAAAAGGCTGTCGCGAGGATGGTTCCATATGGGAGAGGCAGAGGCCGGGGTCCGGACCTCCCAGGGACCCTCGCCCAAAGCCGCCCACTCCTCACCGCGTCCCATACGCGCGCCGCCACCCCGAGGCGGGACCCGAAGTTCTGTGTGATGCTCAGCACGTGCCCACAGAAACAGAACCGGCTCTTCTCCGAATAAGAGTCCGCGAAGAGCCCGACTTCCCGCGGGAACACGGATTCCGGTTCTGATTCACGATCTGGGCAGAGGTCGGCCATCTGGCTGAGAGGGCGCGCGGACCCAGAGGCCGGAGCTGGTATCCGGGATCTGGGACCGGGTGGGTATCGGGGGCCGCGGATCGCCTCGGCTTCTCCGTGGCACCGAGCCCCGCCTCCCCGAGCTTGCCCTCCTTCTTCAGCTTGACTTCCTGGAGATGGAATGAGGAGCTGCCCCTCCCGCTCCGGTCCCCAGCACACACCCGACCGGACTCACGTCGGACCACGCCGGGCAGACCCGGCCGACAATGTCTGAGACAGGGAGAGGGGAGAGGAGTAAGGATTTTACTGTAGGAAGCGGGGTCCTGGGATTCCTCTCACCTGCGGCGTGCACAGGTGCCTGTAACCAGGATAGTAACCCAGACCACGCAGAAGCGGGCTAACGAAAGAGGTAGGGTGCCAGGTCTGGCTTTGCCAGTCCAGCTGGAGACCGGCGCCTAGAAAAGCCGCCCCCCTCCGGCTCCGGACGGCCCCCACCCTCCCCGCGCAGGTCCGCGGAGTACACTCTTGGGCCTTTAAGAGGCGGGGTTGGCTCACCACGTGCCTGATTGCGTCATCATCGTGCGCCTCGGGCCTCGGTCTCCACGTGTGTTCCTCGGAGAAACCCGGGACTGGGGATCATGGCGGGAACCGAGACTGTTGACAGGGCAGGAGCTGAGGCCCCACAGCCCCAGAAGCGCTACTATCGGCAACGTGCTCACTCCAACCCCATGGCTGACCACACGCTGCGCTAGTGAGTGAGCAGGGCAGGGAGGGTGGGAGCAGGAGGAGGCAAAGAAGGGCGGGATGTTCGCAGCAACCTGCAGCAGTCCGGAAGGTCTGTTGTTCTAGGACCGTAAGGTCTCAGAGGGACCCGGAGGGCTTGGCTGGGTGACGTCAGCTTTAGAGGTGGGTCGGGGAGATTTAGGGGAGGGCGGAGTTGGATGGCTGTGGGGGCGTGGCGTTCTGCCCCAAGTCTCGGTTGCGGTGTAAGTCTGGGAAGAGAGAGTAACTTAGATTGGAGTATTGCAGGCAGAATGTACTTTCCACCTTTCGGTTTCGTTGATCGGATTTAATAAAAAGACAAACATACACACACAATCCCGCCCACACCTTAGTCCTTCGTCTCCCCGGAGAGTAAGGTCCCAATGTCTTTGACAGTCTGTGGTGGAAGGGAACTTGTGACCCAGGAAGGAGAACTGCCTGACCAGAGTCACATAAACTCCTAGAAGTGGAGATAGGCAGGTCAGCAATTACGAGCCTCATGATGGGCCTATGATTCACACTGGGGGTTAAGGGTGGTTTCCATTGTGTCTCCTAGAGACCGCAGGGCCCGTTGTTACAGAATTTTTTGAGAATAGTTCTTCCCATTTGCCTCCCACCCTTATCCATCCACCCACACACGTAGTACCATTTCTGCAATGGCTTAACCAACCTCCTGTCCCTCCTGTCTTCTCTCCAATAGCCCGGTGAAGCCTGAAGAGATGGACTGGTCTGAGCTATACCCAGAGTTCTTCGCTCCCTTGACTCAAAATAAGAGCCATGATGACCCAAAGGATAAGAAAGAAAAGAGAGCTCAGGCCCAAGTGGAGTTTGCAGACATAGGCTGTGGCTACGGTGGCCTGTTAGGTAACACTTTGGCCTTTTCTCTAGGGTACAGAAAGGCAATGTCTAGGTTCTGCTACCTCAGCAGGTTTGGTGGGGGCCGTAGTTAGCCTTTCCCCTTGGACTAGACACCAGTGCTGTGACATCAGTGTGGAGAGCCTCTACTTTCCCTGTACTCTGGGTCTGTGGCCTTTGTCCTGGAGAAGGGAGGGTGTTGTCTCAAATGCCTCTTAGAACTTGGGTTGTCCTGTCTGGCCTCAGTCCCTCCTTGAGCCATTTCACCTGCAAGGTGCCGGGTCAGTGAGCTGGTCAGCACAAGCGTCAGAGATTAGTCACTGTAGCCAGTGATCCTGAACTGTCTTTCTGAGGGATTCCACCACTCTTCCTCTCCTCCCCACTCTTTCACCAAAACTCATTGTTTCTGTTCTACTCTCATGTTTTCAAGTTCCTCGAGTATTGTCTGTATTGTCCTAGCCCTGCATGCCAGCTCACTTCTCTATTTTTAGATCTTCCCATAGAGGTAACAGCATGACAGAGAGAGGGAGAACATGGTACTTGGGAGCGAAAAAGCTCAGTTCAACTTCCAGTTCTGCCTCTTCTTAGCTCTGTGACCTTGGGCATTTCTGACCGCAATATCCTCATCTTCTCAATTTACCACAGAGTGTTAGGAGGATTAACTGGGACAATGTGTGAAAACACTGAAAACTCTAAAGCACTTGCAAATACACATGTATTCCCAGGCCCTCCCACTTCCAGTCCAGGTGACAGTCTTTGGATATAAGCCTAACCCCAACTTTAATCCTCTTCTCCAGCATAGAACCAGCCATCTAGGTATCTCTCCATCCACACTTGCCATTCGTGATTTTGGTAGTTGCAGACTGACAGTTCCTTTCTTTTCTTGATCCCTTTGCACTTCCTGTAAATATGAGGTTGACGATTCCATTCCTATTTCTGTGTCCAGTGGAACTGTCACCGTTATTCCCAGACACACTGATTCTGGGTCTGGAGATTCGGGTGAAAGTCTCAGACTATGTACAAGACCGGATTCGGGCCCTTCGAGCAGCTCCTGGAGGTGGCTTCCAGAACATCGCCTGTCTCCGTAGCAATGCCATGAAACACCTTCCTAACTTCTTCCGCAAGGGCCAGGTGGGGAGGGGCCCCGGTGGGTTAGGCTGGTAGGTAGGTGGGGCACTGAAGCCGGGCTCTCAACCCTGCCTATGCCTGTCTGTTTCACAGCTGACAAAGATGTTCTTCCTCTTCCCTGACCCACATTTCAAGCGGACAAAGCACAAGTGGCGAATCATCAGTCCCACACTGCTGGCAGAATATGCCTACGTGCTTAGAGTCGGGGTGAGTCGGGAGTTGGGGGAAGGGAGAGGCAAGTGGCCTATTCAGAGATGTTCCACTAAGAAATCAGTGGGGGTGCATTTAGGACTCCCGCCACCACTGCCATCATCTCCCTGCTAGCTGCACACAGCGCCCCCAGCTCGGGTGCTTTTGCCTCTGCAGGGGCTTGTATACACCATAACTGATGTGTTGGAACTACATGACTGGATGTGCATCCATTTCGAAAGGCACCCCCTTTTTGAGCGTGTGCCCCTGGAGGAACTGGTAAGTAAGGGGGCCTGAGACGAGTTGTGAAGATGCAGGCCTTTTCCAGAGTGGCTCTGTATTCTTTGAACCCAGCTCAGTGCCAGGTGGATGGGATGGGAATCTCAGGGCCAGGGGCCGTCTGAAAGGTGGGGAAGGACATATTGGACCCTTCCTTTTTCCAGAGTGAAGACCCCATTGTGGGACATCTGGGCACCTCAACAGAGGAGGGAAAGAAAGTCTTACGCAACGGAGGCAAGAATTTCCCAGCCATCTTCCGAAGAGTACAGGATCCCACCCTCCAGGCAGTGGCCCCCAATGCCACCCCTCTTGGCCACTGACAGCCTACCTTGCCTTAGCTTGACCCCAGGACCTTCCCAGCTGAGACCACCAGGGCTGAGAGGCGACAGTCTTTCAAAGAAGTTGGGGAACTTCCCAGGCCAGAAGCCTGAGATTCACAACTGACCTCTCATCTTCTTGCCTATCTACCACCAACAGAAAGCAAAAGAAGCTGACTGGGAAGGTCAAAAGACCTCGGACCAGAAGGGATGCTTGGAAGGGTGTGGGGTCTTGCTCTCCCTTCTTCTGGGATATCTCCTTCTCAGCTGAAATGAGGAATGCAATTCTCCACTGTCCATCTAAACAGCTTGCTAGACTCAAATAGCATGTCCATTTGTGTTTACTTTGCAGTCCTGGGGATAACGTGTGTATGTGTGCCCATGCTGCTATTTCTCAGGAAAAACTAGAGCATGTATCACGTGCCTTCACCCACCCCCCCATGCTCTCCCTGCCTGAGACTTGACCTGAGGAATCTGCTGTCTTTATTGTTGCTGTCTCTGGAGAGTCCTGGGTCAGGGTAGTGGAGACCCTCTCCTTTTTCATGTTGACCTTCGATTCCAGAAGTTCAGAGCTAACTAACTGGCACAGAGCCCAGTGCGGGCAGGGTGGAGGAGTGAGAAGCAGAGAACTATACTGTGCAGGATTCTGAGGCCAAAAGCAAAAATGGGCTGCTGACTAGAAATCCCCCCTCCCCTCAAAGAAGACTTAGTCAACTGGAGATTCAGAGCATTCATGTAGCCCTCCCTCTATCCAGGAACCCAGAGAAATCTCTGAACTTTTCTAATTTGCAAGTTTCCTTTGTTTCTGCTCCTGAAGCCCTAGGTTCCCATGGCTGGACAGACAGGGTTTGTTGAACTAAAAGACCATCCCCTTCTTCCCAAGGAACAAAGATGAAGGCTTCTGGAGCCATTTTAACCCATTAACTCACCCACCATCTGCCCAGTGTCGGGTACAGGAGGTGGGGAAGGTGTGGTAGTGCCAGAAAGTTCTGCTTAGCTCTGGAGAAGGCAGGGCCCCATACACCAAGAATATGGAGACAGCTACAGCTGTGTCTCTTCCCTTCCCGAAGGAGCTGAAGGATGGGGAATTCCTGATGATGGTCCCAGGAGGGCCTACGTCCCTGAGGAAGTGGGAATACTAGGGACTGACTCTGTACCTCAGTATCCTAAACTTCACCAAAGAGCCTTTACCAAGAAGAGATCTTTAGGCAACTGGACTAGGGCACCAGCCCAGAAGGGGGAAACCAAGGCAGACCTCCATTCCCAAGAGGGTCATTGCAACATGAGACCCAAGAGAGCTACTAGGTAACCCCAGCCCCGCCTACTGTGCCGGGTGCTAATCCCCAGCCCAATCACTTAGGAGGGGATTGGCTGAGGAGCTTGAAGAAGGCGTTGCCACTATCTCACCCAAAGGTTAAATAGGGGCTTGGGCAAGCAAGCAAGATGCCTGCGAGAAGTGCTCTCCTTTGCAGGCTCCCTGAACCAGACCATGACCCAGACCCTCAAGCTCGCCTCCAAAGTGTTCCATCGCGTCCACTGTGCTCCCAGGCTGGGCGCCTCACTGGGCTCCAGAGGCTCCGACTCAGCGCCCCGGAGCTTGGCGGACATCCCAGGCCCCTTCACTCCAGTCTTCCTTGCTGAACTTTTCTGCAAGGGGGGTCTGTCGCGGCTACACGAACTGCAGGTAGAAGGGGACATTCCAGGGAATGGAATGCTGGGGAAACTGGCTTTGACAACACCAGAAAAGACAGACTAGTGCAGAAAGTAGGAGGAGGGCCAGTGAAATGGGCCAGATGCCCATGAAATAAAAGTTGGGACTGTGGGCGCTGGTTCGACCTCCGCGGATTCTATCCCCACACCGAGCAGAAGCGTGCACTCAAAAAGCACCTTCGAGCTGTGCCAAAGTCGAGGTGAGGTTAGGTCTAGAACAAGTGCGGGGAGGGGGAAACGCACTGTACCTTCCCTGCGCCACTGACTTAAAGCTACAGGCTCTCCTCTTCAGTTACTGCAGGTTCTGAGATAGTCCACGTGATGAGCCTTCAGGGGTTTGTTTGCCTGAGCTCAGACCAGATGACCTAAGAGAGGTCCTGAATATCTCCTTTGTGCAGAGTTCCTCTGCTTTGCCGGCCACACTCAAACTTCCTAGGGATGGGAAATGGGGAAAAGAAGGAAGGGTTTGTAGCACCAAGGCTATATACTAACTGGGAGCTGATGAAGAAACAAGCTGCTTCTTGCAAAACCCAGCCAACACCCTTGACGTTGGCACGGACCAAGCTGGAAGTGCCTGGCCTGGGTCTCCAGTGTCCACTGTGCCCGTTCTCCCAGGTGCAGGGCGTTTCCCGCTTCGGCCCCGTATGGTCGGCCAGCTTCGGGATGGTGCGCACCGTGTACGTGGCGGCCCCTACACTTGTCGAGCAGCTCTTGCGACAGGAGGGGCCCCGGCCAGAGCGCTGCAGCTTCTCACCCTGGGCAGAGCACCGTCGCCGCCACCAGCGGGCTTGCGGGCTGCTCACCGCGTGAGTCCTCCCTGACCTCAAAGCCCAAATACCCAGCTGCTGCGTCCCTCTCCTGTGGCTGGTCTGGAAACAGTCTGTCTCGGGATGTGGAGGGAATTGGCCTTTCCCCTCCCCAACATTCTGGCAAATTGGGCTTCCCACCATAGCCTGTTTCGCTCAGGCTCAGGTAGAACCCCGCCTTTGCCCCCAACCCATCTCCTTGACTTTGGCGTCCGGAATCCTGGAAATCCGCCGTAGGATCGAAGGTACCAGGACCTAGATGGAATGTAAGATTCCGTGACTCAAGTTACCCAGGAACTCAGCCCCCCTCCCCTACCCCGCCAGGAAATGAGTAAGGAGAAGGGACGGAAAGCAGGCGCAGGCAGGAGCAGGTTTTTGTACCCCAGGGGAGCAGCCGCAATCCTTTTCCTGGCCACCCCAGCCAAACACGCTCCATCTTCACCGCAGCCAGCCCCGTCGGCCGCCTCCACACACCCCCACCCGCCCTGATGCGCCCTCTCTCTGCACACCCGCAGGGAAGGCGAAGAATGGCAGAGGCTCCGTAGCCTCCTGGCCCCACTGCTCCTCCGGCCTCAGGCAGCCGCCCGCTATGCCGAGACCCTGGACGGCGTGGTCCGTGACCTTGTTCGGCGACTGCGGCACCAACGCGGCCGCGGTGCTGGGCCGCCCACCCTGGTTCGGGACGTGGCAGGAGAGTTTTACAAGTTTGGACTAGAAGGTGAGTCCCAAGACTGGGGCAAGCGCGGGAGGCCCCCGCCTGGTCTCCTGATGCCCTGACAGCGCCCTCTCCCGCCCAGGCATAGCGGCGGTGCTCCTGGGTTCTCGCCTGGGCTGCCTGGAGGCCAAAGTGCCTCCAGACACAGAGACCTTCATCCGCGCGGTGGGATCGGTGTTTGGGTCCACGCTGCTGACTTTGGCGATGCCCAGCTGGCTTCACCGCCTAGTGCCCGGACCCTGGGGCCGCCTCTGCCGAGACTGGGACCAGATGTTTGCATTTGGTAAGGTGCGGAAGTGAAGTGGAGATCGGGGAACATAAAGCTGTTCATGGCTGGTGAGGCATCCTTGTACCTTCTCCCACGCACAGCCCAGCAGCACGTGAAGAGGCGAGAGGCTGAGGTAGCCTTGAGGAGCAAAGGAAAGCCTGAGGAGGACTTGGGATCTGGGGCACACCTGACCTACTTCCTGTTCCAGGAAGAGTTGCCTGCTCCGTCCATCCTGGGCAATGTGACAGAGCTGCTACTGGCTGGAGTGGACACAGTGAGGTTCTTCTCCTGGTTGGGAGCCCCACTTCCAGAGCTTAGCCTCTCCAGTTTCAGGGGCCACTTTGCTGCTGCAGGGGATCCACTGTGACCCTTTTGGCCAGCTTGGCTTAACATCTCCCTGAACCTCAGACTGCCTTATATTCTGCCCCCCCCCCTTACTGGATGTTCACTCTCAACACCTCTGAGGCTCTCAACTATCCCCACAGGTATCCAACACACTCTCCTGGGCTCTGTATGAACTCTCTCGGCACCCCAAAGTCCAGACAGCACTCCACTCTGAGATCACAGCTTCCCTGGGCCCTGGCTGCAATGCCCGCCCCTCAGCTACTGCTCTATCCCAGCTGCCCCTGCTGAAGGCAGTGATCAAGGAGGTGCTAAGGTGACAGGATGGGAGAGGAGAAGTTAAAGAAAATACCGGGAAGGGCTGGGAAACAGATGGTGAATGGGAGTGGGGAGAGAGAACAGAGGAAAATGGTACTTACTCTTGGCCAAGAATGGCTTTGGACATAGGAAGCTTGGGGACAAGAGAGAGCCTATAGCCCCCAGCCTCACCTTGCTATTTCCCTTTTGTTCCGCAATCCAGACTGTACCCTGTGGTACCTGGAAATTCCCGTGTCCCAGACAAAGACATTCGTGTGGGTGACTATATTATCCCCCAAAACGTGAGTAGAGCCTGTGGGCCCCTTTGGTTAAGCCATCCCTCACAATCTTGGACCACATCCTGTTTTCAAACACTCCATATAAGCCCTTCACCTTCCCTTTGGCCTGAATGCCTCTCTCTAGGATGTGATGGGGCAGTAGAGAAATCATTACAAAAGTATCCCCAGAAAAGTTACCCCATCACCAACCAGAGCCTGTCTTTGTTCCAATCCATACATCCTCTTTTCCATGTCCCTCCCTGCATCTATGGGCCCCAATTGACAAGTTTATATTCCTTCCCCATCAGACGCTGGTCACACTGTGTCATTATGCCACTTCAAGGGACCCTGCCCAGTTCCCAGAGCCAGATTCTTTTCGTCCAGCTCGATGGCTGGGGGAAGGTCCAGCCCCTCACCCATTTGCATCTCTTCCCTTTGGCTTCGGCAAGCGCAGCTGCATGGGGAGGCGCCTGGCAGAGCTGGAACTGCAGATGGCTTTAGCTCAGGTAAATGATCTAGACATACCTTCCCCAGACATAAGAGAACCTAACCCTCTAAAGCTGTGCGCTCTTCTGACAAGCATAGCAAAATGTATGACTTGGTAGACCTAATCCTCTGAAATTTAACAGTCTTGTTTTAAGTCTAGAGGGTGAGCAAGAATATTTGGACTATTTTTCCCCCTGCCATAACCCCTTGGGAAATTCCCTACTGAACACACATGTCATTTCAATATCCACCAATCTAACACTAATAACACCCTTTACCAATCAAACCCACCATTGTAGACCCCTCCCAAAGTGATAACCTTCTTCCTCCCTTTTCAGATCTTGACCCACTTTGAGGTGAAGCCTGAGCCCGGTGCTGCCCCAGTCCGACCCATGACCCGGACTGTCCTGGTACCTGAGAGGACTATCAACCTAGAGTTTGTGGACAGATAGTCCTGTGGAAGGAGGCTATCATCATCACCCTTTCTCTCATTGTAGGCATTTATTAGGCACAAGACCAAGAGATATGTATTCCCGAGACCTGTCTGTTTGATTAGACTGATTGGAAGGACCCTAACAAACTGCTTGAGGGAGCCCTGACCAAGGTGTGAGATATGCCTTGGCCCGACCCATCAGGCCCTGAGAAAACCATATTCCCTCTGTCTACTCAGCTTTTCTCCCGGTCTTATCATGTGCATCTTTCAAGGGCCAGCTCAGATCTTAACTAATAGTGTTGGGTGGCTTGAGGAAGGACTCAACCACTGCCCTTCTGGGGCTTCCACAGTGTCCAGGAGCTGCTGGGTAAGCACTTATCACCACATGAGCACAGTAATTATGCATCTGGTCTGCACCTGGTTGGTCTGCTCTTCTCGCATGTGAGCTCTTTGGGAGGAAGAAAGAGACCTTATTCAGTCTATATATCCCCTGCTTGGGTGACGCCATACAGGTTCTCAGATGGAATCTGGACCATGTGCCAGAAGCGATAAGCAGCTTACCAGGATCTATTCTCCTTCTTCCTCATCTTGCCCCTAGCAAGGTGAGTCGGCTCTCACCTGGTTTATGATATTTTAAAACTCTCTTTGACTCTCTGATCACTATTAGAGGTTGGCTTGTCCCACCACTTAGTTCCTGGGCAAAGCCTTTTTTGGGCCTATACCTCCCTAAGCCTTCCTTTTATATATTGGGATATTTTTTAATAGTTATTGTTTTGAAGTAAAAGAATCAAATATTCCATCCTTAGTTTTGACTTCTCTTCCACTTCTACTTCCTACAAGTCCTGGAGGCAAGGCCCTCACCCAAATCCCCTACTTTGATTTCTCTGGTCCTGGGAGTGACCTCCATAACAATGGGAGGTCTAGACACCTGGGAGAGGGGGTTTGTTTCACAAACCCAACATGTTTCTGTCTGTGCTGGGAAGAGCCAGAGTCTGGCTCCCTGTAAGAGATTAAGGAGGTGGTGATGAAAAGTAATGCCAAGGGTTAGCCTGTAAAAATGGGTTGGGAAGCTAGGGATTTGCAGAGATGGCCAGAGGCAACTGACTCTGGTGGAAGTGCTTTTGGAACCTGGACTGCCAGGACCAAAGAATATCTGCGCTCTCTGGAAAAGTTGCTCCGAGGTAATTTCCTTCAGAGAAAGATAGGGGATACATGCACAGAAGTGAACTTAGACAGACAGGATGAAAGCTGAGTGTGGGGGCGGCCAGAAGCCCTGGGGCACTGAGGCAGAAGAGGGGAGGGCAAAAGGAGCCTCTGTTTCCTTGAGTCAGCATTCTCTGGCCCCCCAGAGGCTGGGCACAGTTCTCCCCTTGTGATGTATACAGATTAACTCATCTTCCATATAAATAAATCTTTCAGCACATTCCCCACAGCCCCTTTCTAGCCTAGATTACCCTCCCCATGTCAGGACTTGCCCCCCTACCTCCTGCTCCTCTCCATTCCAATTAGCTGGATGGAGATGGAGACACTTCCTCCTCCTCCTCCACCAGTTCTGCCCCCTGCCCTAGACAGGGCTTCCTGACTACCGACACTGTTTGCCACCAGGCCTTCTGAGGGCATCTATCTTTGTAAGATCTACAGAGGGGCACAGTTTACCTGAGGCCTAATGCAGAGATCAAGGTTTGTGTGCTTTACTGCCCCACCTCTCAGCTCCTCTATTGTATTCTCTGTCCACCCCCACTCCCCTACTACTAAGCTTAACCTAAGTAACCTGATTTTTAGCAGATCCTAACTTTGAGGGAGAATAAGCCCAACTTCCTCTCACACTCTTTCCCCTGGAATCAGTGATGAGAATTCTGTACACCCACATTCCTCATTGGGCAAGTATGACTGATCTACTTGAGGAGGATAGCAGTTCCCATCACCCCTTTATGACAAGAATCTTTTTAAGTTGGAAAAAGGGAAGAAGAAGGGACCATATTGATTGCTGTTTCCAACCCCCATACGGAGCAAGATCTCCAATGGTACTGAAAGGGAGGGAAACACTCTGTCTCACTTGGCCCTGTTTTAGGACCCAGAGTGGAATTGGAGAGGGTGTATGTTCTTCAGTATGTCTAAGCTTCCATGGAGGGCCATGATGAGGGACAGCCCAGGCTTGGCACAAGAAGCCCCTCCTGTGGCATACCTGTCATATTTGCCAGGATGTGTACTAGTAGTCACTCCAATTTGCTGTCTCCCTTCTGGACCCCACAGCTATTTTGTGAATAGCAAATCAGGGAAGTCTGGCCCTTCTGTCTTCCCAGGTGGAGAATATGGAGGGTTGTCTCCCTAGAGAAACTATAATATCCCACTGGGGTTAAAAATGGGGCACTTGGCCTCTGTCCCCTCTTTTTGATCTCCTCAGAGGTTAGAAGTGATACACCTCAATACTTCCAGGTGACTCAAACCTGAGTCCAGCTTCAATGTGAACATTCCCAGGTGAGTCTGGGTGCCAGCACCATGGACAGCAGCCAAGACACCCCCCCCCCCCCCCCCCACGCACACACACCCTTTTACAGAAGGACAGGGAAGACCATTTCTAGGGCAAGGATGTTTGGCCTTTGGTAGAGAAGCATTTCCCCCAAAACATCCCCAAGGAGGAGGCAGAGCAGAACCTTCCTGAGAAAAGGACCAATAATAGGAAAGGCGTCTGGGTCTGACTTAACAATGTATGAAGTGATTATTTTAATTGCTGATGAATAGTTCACTTAAAAGACACCATCATTCATATAATACACAGCCCCAAGGCCTCAGGAGAAAGGGAGCAGGCCTTGGGCTGATCCACATTTTAACCAGTCCTTCCCAAACCCTTTCTCTATAAACAATAGCCCTCTACACTGCTGCCTCCAGGCACAATGCCTTCCAGTTAATATCACTGGGCTGGGCACAGGATCAGACCTGTGACCCTGAACTGCCATAGGAGTAGCTTGGGCCAAGGCTGGAGATTCATAACATTGGTACATTCTGTCTGTCTCACTCCAAATGAGTCCAGATTCATTTCACACCACTTCCTTGGGAGGACCACATTACCTGGGAAGGACTACTAGAACCCACAAGATCCCCAGAGCAAGAAGGATAGCTCCATCTTTTCCCCAGCTCCTAGTGTTTAGGGTATTGGGGGAGCTCTTACTTTTGCAAATAACCACCATCTTTCATATTTGCAGTATCTATTTCCCCTCATATTTCCATTTCAATTTTGACACCAGCACAAATTTCCGAGGCTCTGTGAAACTCCAGATGAGAAACACATTCTGCAATTTGTTAACCAGCTACTCTTGGAAATAAATGGACCATCAACTAGTCTAGAAATCTTTTTACGCCATCACTAATTTTCTTTGCAATGGCATTCAACCTGTCCCTCATTTATTCTCATTCCAACCCTATGAGGTAGACAGGAAAACCATGAAGGAGAGATTTTTTTTTTTCTAAATCATACAACTTGCAGGTGGCAGGTCCACCCCTTAGATACCTCTGAGCACTGCCACCTAGCAGCCACTGTGAATTATTCACCAGCAAGTGGGAGTTACACCTCCAACTCAGAACCCACTGCTGCATTTGGGATTTGCCACCTCTGCAGAGAAACCTCCCCACACCTCCCAACCCTCCAGAAAAGCCCCAGATGAGAAAGGAGTCTCCACGTGCATATAAATGATTCTTTATGCCCTCCCCCCATGCAATGGGGGGTGGAGCAGGGGGAGGTCCCCCCGCCCTCATGCAGGGAACGGGAGGTCAATGTATACTAGTCTTATTGCCAGCTGCCCTGTGGCCATGGGGTGGGGAATAGGGGGTCTAAAACCCCTTTCTTCTGGCATTGGTCCCCCTTCACCAAGTCACCATGGTGGAGCTGGGGGGCTAGAGGCCCTAGGAGCTGAGGTAAGGACGGTTCTCTAGGGAAGAAAAGATGCTCTCCCCACCTGCCCACTGGCTACCCCAGGATGAGTGTGAGGCGCTATCAGTGGGGGCTGGAATGTCATCCAGGTGTCTCTACCCAGTGGGTAGTAGAGGCCAGACAATGTCTCCAGCTTGAGGCTGCCCACAGAGATCCTCAGTGGTGGGGGCCACATGCGCCAGACACCTTGTCCAGGCAGTAGCTCCAGCAGCCATGACAGCTTATCTCTGGCCGATGCATCGATGTGAGATCCCTGCTCCCGGAATTCAGTTTCAGACTGTGGTGACTCTCATGACAACTTCTCGGCCAGAATGGGAACTGGAACGGGCATCTGGTGGCCGCAGCTGTCCAAGGAGGTGCAGGATTGTGTAACCACAGCGCTGAGGCAAGAGCGTCCGCATGCGCTGGGCAGCTGGGGGGCGGTTGGTGGCCCCAGAGGGGGGGCCCGTCCGTGAGGTCCTGGGGCCCGGCTTCCCTGCCGTCCCTCCCCCTGCATCTCCTCCTATGTCCTTGGTCTTGTCATAATTCAGGACCTTCCACTGCTGGTTCACTGCCTGCCAGCGCTTGAAGATGCGGTAGACAGAGGAGCCTTCGTGGACGATGAGGCCTGAGCAAAAGGGATAAGAAATCCAGGGTCACCCGCTGCCCAGACCTAGGCCAGAGGTACTTAAGCACACATTTCTCCACAGTGAGGAGTTAGGGTCTGTAAAAGGCCTGAAGAAGCAGGGAAGGGAAGGGCACCAAGATAGCCTTAAAGGCTCTCAGTGGTAGAAAATGTGGCCGTAGAGCTGAAGGAATGAGCTGGGAAAGTTAAGTGTGTGAGTTGGAGGAAAACAGGTAAGGAGGAGAGAGGTGCCCTCACCTATGCAGACGACATCCATGAAGCCATACATGCCGTAGCAGATCTGAAAGAGCAGATCCTGCCGTTGCCACTTGGCTGAAGGGCTGAGTGAGGACCAGATGAGCCAGGAGATGCTGGCAACGAGGAAGAGAGAGCCCAGAACTATGGCTGCAATCTGGACCTTCTCGATGACCGTCAGGGAAATGGCCTGCCACTGTGTGGGAGAAAGGGCTCCAAAAAGTCACAGAAAGAGAAGGAGGGCCAGGTGATGAGTGGCCCTGAAGAGGAAGATGCTCTAGAGCCTTCCTGACACTCTTCTGGCTGGATTAGCAATCTATTTCCTCGCTGCCCTGATCACATCTAGTATGGAGCACGTTCCACTTTCTTTGAGACCATCTGTCCATCTTATTTTAGAAAGGCAGGATCGGGCAAGTGCTCTGAACCCAGACCATTTAGGTTTGAATTCCAAATCGTAACTCCATCACTCACTGGCTGAGTAACTTTGGGTAAGTTTTTAAATCTCTTTGAGCTTCGATGTCATTAAAATGGAGATAATAATGGCACATAATAGGATTATTATGAAGATAAATGAGTTACTATCCACCAAGAATATAACACATAGAAAACACTACTGGTTCGCTGTCAACAGCAGCAGCAATCTCAGTGCCTAGAACAGTGCCTGGAATACAGGTGGCACCCAATAAATGTGAATAAATGAAGGGAGGATTTACAGGCAAACAGGAAATTGTGGTGGGTACGGTAACTTTAAGGAAAGATGAAACGTATAAATGGGCTCCCTGGAGAGTCCCTGATTCTGACTACTGAAAGGGCCTTGACCCCGTCTGGAAGTTCTCTCCTTGCACCTCACCTGCAGAGGGTTCTTGGTGCTGATCGCCAGGACCTGGTACTTGAAGTAGCAGAGCTCACAGCTCCAAGAGCCCCTTTCACTGATCCAGCGGATGAGGCAGGGCTGGTGTGTGCAGCGCACTGAGCCGTCGCAGCGGCAGGGGCTCAGGAGCTCCCCCTGGAGGAAGAGTAGGGAGGGTCCGTTAGCTGTCACCACCGGACCCCACTCCACTCTAAAAGAGGGAAAACCTCTCCAGGTCAGTCATTGTCTAACGTTAAAAACAACAACAACAACAACAACAAAAAACCCCTCAAGCCTTTCACCCCAAATAGGGCAAGAGGCTAAGGCACA
Organism: Spilogale gracilis; assembly: GCA_004023965.1. Classification (NCBI taxonomy): domain Eukaryota; kingdom Metazoa; phylum Chordata; class Mammalia; order Carnivora; family Mephitidae; genus Spilogale; species Spilogale gracilis. The sequence goes on from PITA01018504.1 coordinate 24,456, forward strand.
GCAAAAAAGAAAAAACTTAGAGCTCAAGGTAAACTTCCCTGACCAAATAGATGAAGGATAAAAATAAATGGGGTGAGGGGAAATATCTGGGTCTCCTCCTTTCCTAAAATTTAGGGAGGGTGCTCTTTAAGGCTTTCCCAAATGGAAAGCTACCCCTTAGGATCTGAAGGAACGGGAGAAACAGAACTTGTGAGCCATGCCTTCCTCCTCTTTCCCATCGCTGTAAAGTATTTCACACATGTGGTGCAGACTGGGATGGGTTATTGTCCTCAGTTTACAAGTATCAAAAAGCGGGGAGAGAGATCCTGGGTGTGAGAACGGAGGGTGTCTCCCTTTAATCAAGGAATAATTTCTGGTGATAGGTACACCACACACACACACACACACACACACCCCACCGCCCGCACATCCCGGGACAACTTTGTTCATAACATTTAAACAAAGAGTACTCTTTGGAATGAGATGGAAAGTTACGGAATGGAAAGTGAAGAAAAGTGCCCCATGGAGAGAAATACTGAGTGAGACAAGGGCGCCAGCAGGGCCCCTCCCTTCAAAGGGGGAACAGAAGCATTCTGCCCACCTCAGAGTGAATAGGCCCCTCAGCCTCCAGGGTGAGAGAAGTGGGGCAGAAAGGCTGTCCCCGTTGGTGGGTGAGAGGGATTTTGTGCCCTCCAGGAGAAAGCCCCACCCTTTCCCTGGGAACGCCTGACCCCCCCCTCCACCCCAAACACGCGCTCCCAGACTCTCCAGCCAACCCCCGCAGCAGCACCCGGTACCCACTCTGGGTCCTGGGTCCCGCCCAGCCTCCTCAGGCCCCGCCCCCTGTTCGTGGTCGGCCAGAGCGACCCAGGTGCGCGCCCCCACCCCTCCCCGCCCGGCCCGGTGCCCAGGTCTGACCTGCTCCGGGCCCTGGAAGCAGATTCGGCACTGGGGGGTTCGGAGCCCGCTGTCCAGGCTGCTACTGAGCGACAGGGCGTCCAGCGCGCCCGGGGGCGGCGGCGGCGGCGCGGGCGGCGGCGGGGGTCCGGCCCGCGGCTCCTTGTCGCCGGCCAGGCCCCGGGCCCGCGGCTCCGACCCGTAGTACTCCTCTTCGTCGCCGTCGCCGTCCCGGGTCGAGCAGCCGGCGAAGGGCGCCCAGCCGCAGCCGCCTCCCCCGCCCCCCCGGGGCTGCGGCTCGGCCCGGGGCCGCCCCCCACCCGTCAGCACCAGCAGCTTCAGCTCGTTCAGGAACATGCGGAGCCGAGACTTGAGCATCGTCCGGGCGCCGGGGGGCGGGAGGCGGCGTGCAAGGGGGACTCTCGGGCGGCGGGGGGAAGGGAGAGGACAAGGCCGGGAAGGGGGCGCGCGCTAGAGAGCCGAGCCGGGTTGGGGTCTTCGCGGCCTGAGAGCGCCGTTCACTGCTGCCACAGCCGGGGTTCCCGGGCTCGCCGGGCGGAAAGGGCTGGTGGCCCGGGGGCGGCGGGGCGGGCAGCCATGGCCGGGGCAGGGGGCGGGGAGGGGGGCTCAAGGTGCCGCGCCCCACGGGTCCGGGTCTGGAGCGGGCCGGGCCCCCAGGGTTACGCGCCCTGGTCCTCCTGCGGCGGGGCCGCCCCCCATCGCCGTCCTGCTGGCTCCAGTCCCGCTCAGGTTCCCGGCTCCGGCTTGGCTCGGCCGGTGCGCTCGGCGGTGGCAAATGGCGGCTCCTTCCGGCGGCGGCGGCGGAGACCCCCCCGGAGCGGCGGGCGGGCGGGTGGGGCGGGGGGGGCGGGAGCCGGGGAGCCGGTGAGGGATGGAGGGAGGGGCGGGGCGGGGAGCGGGAGAGGAGAAGTGGCCGCGGCTGCGCATCCCCGCCCGGCCCCGCACGAGCAGGTGTCCCCAGAGGCGGGGGCGAGTGTGCGAGCCCGGGGGAGGGTGGAGGGAGGGGAGTGGCCAAGGAAGGGGGGGTGTGCACACGGGTAGGAGAATAGGTGTGTTAACGGGGGTGTGAGCAGGTGAGGATGGAAGGTGAGTGGTCAAAGACACAGGTGCATCAGGGAGGGAGAAGCTTGTGCAAGATGGGAGTGTGCAAAGAAAGAGCTATGCAAGGGTCTGAGGTGTGAGGAAGATGAGCAAGAGATGGACTCAAGCAATAAACACTTTCACATAAAAGACTGAAAAGTGTGCACGCTTGTGGAACAGTGGAAAATAGATGAGTGTGTAAGGGATGCGATCAGATTGTATGAAATACAGAAGTGTGTAATTGTAACGTGTGAGGGAGGTGAGTGAGCAAGGGAGACAAGAGTGCTTAAGAAATTAGAGTGTCTTTCCTGGTACTCTCCTGCCCCACCACACTACACTGAAGTGAATACCACACACACCTACATACATGCTGCTCTTTGGTTTTGCTTTTATGGAGGCCTTGATCCTGAGAACCAGTTCTTCCCCCTCATCACATTATTTCTGCCTTACACTTATATCCTCCCTCTCCAATGCTGAGGGAAAAGGGATTCCAGAAGAGCCCTTTGGGTCAAACACACTGGAAAAAAATTAATTAGTAAAAGAGTAATTAACAGGAGAAGGGAGGGTTTGGAACCAGGGACAGACTGCCAAACTAAGTCTCCTCAATAAAAGTGATTAAGGAGAGTAATGCTTTTATGAAGTATTCAGATGTTTTGGAAGCATTCAGATGTTTTGGATGGATGAATGAATGAATCATCAAGGGGGCTGGAGCCCAAGGCAACATAGAGAATGACTTTCATTCTAACGATAGTAAACTGTGGAAGGTGAAGCAGAAGTGGACCCTGCTGGTGTAGGAAAAAAGTTTGACAAACTTACTTTGCCTGCCAGAAGGTTTATAAACCAACCAGTCCCAAGCGAGAGAGTGAAGAAAATATTCACCTCTGAAACCTGTTAGCCAGTTTAGACCTTGAGGTTTTTCTTTCCACTGTCCCAGCTACCCTACCAGCAAGAGCCTAGAGCTACAACTATCAGGATGTAAAGAGGGGGGATCTGTACTTGACCTGTATTCCTTTTTGCCCTGGACCATGGTTTATAGTCATCTCAAGCCTGAGCTCTTATATCCTCCACTAGATGGTTAAGGAGAATAGAAGTTAAGGTGGAAGGAGTGGCAGCACTTGGGCGGCTCAGTCAATTAGGCATCTGCCTTGGGTTCAGGTCATGATCCCAGGGTCCTGGGATAGAGTCCTGTGCCATGCTCCCTGCTCCCAGGGAGACTTGTTCTCCCTCTGCCCCTCCTCTGTTGATCTCTCTCTCTCTTTCTCTCTCAAATAAATCTTTTTTTTAAAAAAGTGGAAGAAGTGGCAAATAGAGTTAGTTACAAAATGGTTTCAGATTTTAGACAATTTCTCACAAATGAGATACTGATCCCTTCCCTCTTTAGTAGATCAAAAAAGAAGTTGGAGCCCATAACCAGTAAGAAAAGGAAAGTCAGAGAAACCTGTCTGTTGTCTACCTAAGTGTCTGTGAGCAGAGGCTATGGGCTGGAGCAAGGGCTAAGAAATCTTGCACTCGGGAAAAGAGGGAAGCAGAATGACCCCAAACAAGGAGTCACAGGGTTTGTAGAAGAGCACAAATGATTCTCATGCAATGCCAGGGTTAGAGGTGGTGGTAGAGGTAACTTTCCTGTACATGTTCACTCCTGTATCTATCCATCTATATATAATGTGTAAAATACATACATACGTACACATATACAGATACACAGATATCATAGCATCTTAGTGTTGGAAGAACCTTACAGTTTAAGTATTCCTGTTTCTTGTTCATTGATAACTTCTCTGCCAGAAAGCATTATTTTAACACTACCAGGAAGGGGTGGAAGTTAGAAGTGGGGAGGACATTACCTTGACACTCTTCCTGTTGGATTACTGCATTAATCTACCCTCCATCAATCCTTTAATCCTAGTTTTGCCCTCATATGGGTATTGTCTACTGTTTTATGCGACCACACACACTGTTGGCTACATCTTTATAGACAGTCTCATCACTACTTTAAAGGGCTAGTGACTGAGACACCAAAAAAACCCGGCATGCACACAGGAAGCAAGTAAAAATTTGTTGAATGAGTCAATGAATGAAACAAAGACACAAATGAGAATGTTTTCGCATGGCAGTGAAGCAGAAAGGCGATAGCACCACCTCTCGCTCTCCGTCCCATCCTCCCGATCCCTGACAGGCATATGAGAGTGAGAGACGTATAGTACGTAGTGAGACTGAAGAAGCGCTCGGGCTCGGCCTGCAGCCCAGAGTTGGGAATCTGGGTGGCCTAGGTTGCCATGGCACCGCATTGGACTCCACCCTCTCTCCTCTCCTCCGCCCCCCCGACCCCGCCGGGGTCTGGTAGTCAGTCACGTGCCCCGCCGCGTAACCACACCCCTGCTCCTCAGAGCGAAGTCAAGCGGTCACGTGTGATAGCAACAGATCACGTGACTACCATTTCTCTCCCCTCCGCCCCCTTTCCCTCCCCGCCCCCTTCCCGGTCAAAGCCTCTCCTGGGTACCCCTCTGCGCATGAGTGGCTCGTCACGTGCCCCGAACGTCCGGCTTTAGCCCCGCCCCGCCAGTTTCCGCGCGCCTCTTTGGCAGCTGGTCACATGGTGAGGGTGGGGGTAAGGGGGCCGCTCTAGCTTGCGGCCTGTGTCTATGGTCAGGCCCGTGGCGTCCAGCCGCCCAGCACAGAGCTCGAGTGTATGGCGCCGCAGGATCTGGCCCCGGGGCCCCGATAACGGGCCGCCCCCGCAGCTCCCGGCACGGAGTGAGGTAAGCGTAGCCCCTTCCCAGGAATGGAGACCGTTTTCGCTCTCCTCGCTGCCTACGCGGACAAGTTATGGAAGGGTCACTCGAGGGCGGGAAGTGTGGCAGGGTGTAATTTGTTCCTTTGTGGTCATATGGAGGTGTAATTTTAGGGCCTCGATGTCGGGTCTTCGATGTAGGGGGTGTGTCGTGTGAGATAGAATCTTGTGCGGGGCGCGATGGTCCGTCCCAAAGGAGAAGGAACTTTTTATTTTACGGCTTCACGTGACTGAAGGGGTTGGGGTTAGAGTCATTGTGTTACCTGAGGGGCCAGCCTCATGGGAAGGATCGGCACGGTGGTGGTGGTGGTGTTTTTGTTATGTCTTTTGTGGGAGTCACTTTATTGCTGTAGGTCATACCATCTGAACTCTGGAAGGGATTTTCGTGGCAGGAGTCTTTGTGATTGTAGGGTCTCCTCTGATCTGAGAATGGCTACTCCTCGATATGAGCCAGTGGCTGAGATTGGTGTTGGTGCCTATGGAACGGTATACAAGGCCCGTGATCCCCACAGTGGCCACTTCGTGGCCCTCAAGAGCGTGAGAGTCCCTAATGGAGGAGGTGCTGGAGGGGGCCTTCCCATCAGCACAGTTCGTGAGGTGGCCTTACTGAGGCGGCTGGAGGCTTTTGAGCATCCCAACGTTGTCCGGTGAGATGGTGGAGGGTTAGCAGTGGGTAGTAAAGGGGAAAAGACAACTTGTGGTGGGGAGTGGTGGTCAGGAGAAAAGTGGGTATCCTGAGGAAATAGGGGAGGCCATGTTGGGTCCAAAGGGATTGATCAGTGAATGACCATTTGTTCTGGCCAGGCTGATGGACGTCTGTGCCACTGCCCGAACTGACCGGGAAACCAAAGTGACCCTGGTTTTTGAGCATGTGGACCAAGACCTAAGGACGTATCTGGACAAGGCACCCCCACCAGGCTTGCCAGTGGAGACCATCAAGGTAAGTAGGGTGGGTAGACATTGAGGCGGTACATTGAGACCTCTGTAGTAGAACCTGATTTCAAGTACGGTGCCTAGATTCCAGTTCCTCTGTTCCTCGCTCTTCCACACCAGGATCTCATGCGCCAGTTTCTAAGAGGCCTAGATTTCCTTCATGCCAACTGCATTGTTCACCGAGACCTCAAGCCAGAGAACATTCTGGTGACCAGTGGTGGGACAGTCAAGCTGGCTGACTTTGGCCTGGCCAGAATCTACAGCTACCAGATGGCACTTACACCTGTGGTCAGTACAAAGATGGGGGAAAGAAAGTGGTTGACCATAGCAGTTGAGAAGTCTTTGTAACTTTAGTCAAGCAGTTGCAGTTCATCATAACCCATAGGGCCATCTACTTTTCTTATTCCTGTTAGGTTGTTACACTCTGGTATCGAGCTCCAGAAGTTCTTCTGCAGTCTACATATGCAACACCCGTGGACATGTGGAGTGTTGGCTGTATCTTTGCAGAGATGTTTCGTCGCAAGTATGGGACCCAAGTATCCTGACCTCTCAAGTTTCCCAAATTTTGTAGTCATAAACTACATCCATTCCCTGCCTGTTCTTTCACTTAAGTATTTCTGTTTTGTTCCTAACCAGAAACTCTGAAATGTCCTGGGTTAGGAACTTCACATCCCTGTATTCCCCGTACCCTCTGTTTTGAGCCAGTAGCAATAATTATTCCACTACCGCATCTTTGAAAATAACTGCTGTGTTTTTCTCATTTTAGGCCTCTCTTCTGTGGAAACTCTGAAGCTGACCAGTTGGGCAAAATCTTTGAGTAAGTGACCAGCATGGGAAAAAGAACTTTGCATTCTGAATCTTTTTTCTGCTGAGCCCCAGAAGGCAGTGGGCTCAGCCTCTGGAGATGGGAGCTAGAGAAGGATCCTCTTGACCAGAGCTTTCCTGTTCCTTCTAGCCTGATCGGGCTGCCTCCAGAGGATGACTGGCCCCGAGATGTGTCTCTACCCCGAGGAGCCTTTTCCCCCAGAGGGCCCTGTCCAGTGCAGTCGGTGGTACCTGAGATGGAGGAGTCTGGAGCACAGCTGCTGCTGGTACTGGGCCTGGGCACAGGCACAGGGTGAGGTTAGGGTGGGAATAGAAGTAGTATGAAAGGGACCCAGATTGTCATGGTTACTAAAACTTAGTTGGTACATGGGCTAGTTTTTACTATTGCTGTGAATAAGCCACCCACAAAGAGGAATGTAGAAAATAGGCTATCCTGGGTATTGCTGGGGGTGAGCAAGTCTCTTTCTTTCTTTCTTTCTTTCTTTTTTTTTTTTTGTCTTCATGGTCTTTTGATCTTTGCCTCCCCTTCTCAGGAGATGCTGACTTTTAACCCACACAAGCGAATCTCTGCCTTCCGAGCCCTGCAGCACTCTTACCTACAAAAGGCAGAAGGTAACCCAGAGTGAGCAGTGGAGTGGCTGCGACAGGACTGAGAAGAGAAGCTGTCATTTCCCTTCCTTTGAACACTTGAGCGGAGAGCCCCCCAGTTGAGTAAGGCCATCTCGGCCTTCATCTCTGAGGCTATGGAAACTCTTCCGCCTACTTTTTACTGAGAATATTTTGCTGCCTTAATGACATTCCCCTCCTTTCTTCCCCACTTTTGAGCCTTATCCTTCTCCTCCCCCCTTATTTTCATACACCAAGGGGTATGTCCCTTGTTCTCCCTTTTCCTATCTTGATATTGGGATCTTTTTTATACAGGAAAAACAAAACAAAACAAATATGGTCTTTTTTTTAAAAAATATTTCTTCCTCTGATGGGCTTTGCCATTCGGGGATTTGGATAAACCATTTGGAAGATGGAACTCCCCTATAGAATCTTAAAGAGATTCTCCCTAGGTCACAGGACCTATATAGGCAAGCAGAGCCCCTCAACTAGCAAGAGAAGAAAAGGCACTTAAGTTGTTTCTTTGAATATAGAGTTTAAATGGATTTTATTTTTTTATTCACTGACCTCCCCCAGACTGAGTCCTGCTTATTGTAAGAAAGAGTTCTTGGTGGTTTTTTCCCTGGTTCCATCCCTGATTTACCCTTGAAGCCAGGCCAGGATGTGTTGAGGTGGTCTGGCATGTGGAAGGGAAAAGAGGGGAAACAGCCAGGAATGACTCCCAACTCCCATCCCATCATGCAGTCCCAGGAGCTTCCCATATCCACTTAGGGAGAGAGGGAAGAAGTTGTTCTTTATTCCTTATCATCTTGCCCCTATTAAACATGTCCAGGCATACAGCCTGGCTGTTCAGTCATCTTTAGGGGATGTGGCAAAGGGCTTTGCTTTTTCTCAAACAAAAAGGGCTACAGACCCTAGATTTTCCCTAAGGGAGGAAAAAAGCTTAGGGACAATAGCAGGAGATATGTCAGAGGATCTAGAGTCTTATAGAAAGGCACTGGGGTTAGCTCGAGGATCCTTCTGATTCCGAAATCTCATTGCTAGCCAAACACCAAGAATCTGTAAAAAGCAAAGGGAAAGAGATTATCAGCAATTCTGACTCTCTGGAGCTAAGCCAAACAGGGAAAGGATATGTATGAGAGAACTGAAAAATGTTACCTCTGTAAAGCTAAAGAAGAGTCCAACACCCCCCAGGATTTTCAGGGCTTCGTCTGAATGCTTAAGAAACTTTTCTCCACACATCTGGCACGTGGAGCTCTGGCTCTTACAGATCTGAGGATAAAGCATGTATGTGTGTGTTTAGAGGATGCAGAGTTGCTAGGCTGCCCTATCCCAACACTGTGGTGAAGGGCCCCAGGAATTGTTAACTAGTTTGTGATCAATATCCTACAGACTGAAATCCCACTGGACTAATTCTCTAACCTTTGTATCCATACCTCCCTCTATCAGCACGTGGCCCCAGAGCAAGAGAGCTGCTAGAGAGTCATATTCAGATTCTTAAATCTGCCAATTGGGGCACTGTCCTTAACCAGCTTTCCTATCCTGCCCTGGCCCCACCTCCGCACCAACTCACTGCAGTGCAGAAAGCGTAATCCTGTTGATACAGGGTTGTAAGGTTGAATAAGCCACAACAATCAAAACTTCTTTCCAGTTCATCCCGGGTCTTGTTGCTCAGGACCCACCAAGAAGCAGTGATGACATCTGTCTGGAGAATATAGGCAGAGGGAAGTTACTGGATGTTGCTAACCTTAAGAGTGCTCTTACATCTTGCTCTTAGTTCAAGTGCTTCAATTCCCCTATGCCAGCAAAGTCAGTCAACATCCCTCAGAAACAAATGTGTATTATATAGAAAATGATAAAAATCCACCTTACTTCCCAGAGAAAGCAAACAACTGAAGAGTCTGGAAGTAGTGGGCCTACTAAGAGGTCCAGCCTGGGGTGAAGGAGGCAATTAAGAGGGTGGAGTAAAAGCAAGGACTTGAGAGGGCATGCACTTACCTGTTTGCTTCGGTTAATAGCCAGACATGAGCAAGAGATTCCAAACTGGAAGATGAAGACCAAACCAAGGATGATCATGTACTGAGAGGAAGAGTTATGGGAAAAAAAGAAGTCCTAGATTCTTTTATGTTGTACCTGTAATAACCATCTGATGTTATCTGTTCATAGAACTTACATAGCCATGTTAAAAACAAAATCAGCTGTTGTTTCATCATGTATGGTATAGGGCAGGGCCAGGAGACATGTCCCCAAGATCCTTCAAGTCTACCCCTCTCCAACATTCCTAGTCAATTCAGCCCTCCCAAGAGCCCCCACTTAAGGTCAGGATACAAAGAATAGCAATACTTGGTGGTGGTTGACAGCACCCACCAGTCCAACCACGGCGATGAGAAGAAGGAAGACTCCCACAGCAATGACCCCTCCGATGATGTGGATGCTGGACACCAGACCCAGGCCCTTACCCCAAGCAGCCACTCCAATGAGCAGCAAGCCTACGAGCTACGGGAAACAGAGGTTACATCTCAAAAGAACTCTAGTACATTCCAAAAGCCAGACAGGGAGTCTCAGGCCAAAAAGGAGAACTGAGTTCTTGTGAACTAAGGAGAGGGGGTGCATGCACCACCACAGGTCAGAATGGCTGGGATGGGAGTGGGGGTAGCAGGGATAGAAGAGTCTTTGAACATAAAAAAGGAACCTTTAGCTTCGTGCATCACCTCTATTTTGGAGAAATTCAGAGGAGGGCGGGATGGGTCTTTATGCCCACAACTCTCAGTTAACTCCCCCCACTCCCAGACAAACTCTCTGGTCACCGGAAGTCTCCCCTCTTCCCACGGAAGTCCCCTGGAATTCCCCCTTCGCCGGAAGTTCTCGGGAATATTCCCGGAACCCCCAGTACACCCCTCTTCCCACCGGAAGTCCCCTAGAGATTCTCCCCACTCCTCTTTCCGCCTTGAAGCTTCCCCCACCTCCAAAACCTCACCATGTAGACCACGTTGAGAGCGCACAGCGCGTTCTTGGAGCAGGCAAAGCCACCGCAAACCATCTCCCCAGCTTTGGGGACCCAAGTGGTCCCAAGGACTTGGGGGGAGGGTCTTGGGGACCGTCTTCTTGGACCCCGACAGCTTCTGTCTCTTTAAATCGAATCCAGCCAAACCCAATCCTCTGCGCCGGCACGGTCCCACCCCTGCCCCTGGATTGGTGATACTCTGGGCTAATCCGGGACGTCGGTGGCCTGAATGCCAATCAGTCTGCATTGCGTCACTGACCCGCCTGCCGGCCCCTCCTTTAGGTTCTTTATTGGCTCAAACTTAAAACTGGGGGTAGGGCTTCCATAGATTCTCACAGGGACCAGAGCACGAACTTCAAAACCCCGGATTGAAAGCGGAGCTTTCTGTGGTCACCGCTGGAAGGGGGATGATCAGAGAGAAGAGGCTCAGGAGAACCCGTGGAAGAGGGAGAAGGTGCGGCTTCGAGGGCGGAGTGAAAGGGCTCCTCCCATCAAGGGAGCGCCCTTCCCCGCCCCTTTCCCCTTATCCTCATGATGACGCCATTGTTTGTTGTTATTGCATCACACTCGGGACCACCCAGAGGAGCAAAACATCGAGCTGTTTAGCCCGGCCACGGAGGCCCCGGCTTGGGCACAGTGACACCCAACAAATCGTCACACGTTGGCAGGTGTGTCCACCAGTACGCACATCATCTTCCATATCCCCTCCCATATTCACAAATGGGTGTGAATATGCTAGAAGTTCAGTGTGAAAAACAGCTGCCTCGAGCTAGGGCATTCCTGTATGTGACAAAGCAACAAGCACAGACATGAGTGTGCTCGGTATCTTCGGAGCACTTGCCTGATCCAGGGCTTGAAAAAAAAAAAAAAAGTCAAAGGGAAGGGGGTCTGGAATATGAATAAATAGGGGAAGGAGGAGTTTCCACATTTTCACTCTGGGGGTGGGCACAGAGGTTAATCAGCATGCTTATTATTGAATAAATGCTTTTCCATGGAGATAGGAAAAGGTGTAATTCCTCTTTCCCCCAAGAGAGACAATCATAATGGGAACACCAAAAAACCTCCCTTCAACCCCACAAGATGATTTCAGTTTGGGTGTACTTAGAGTCTCTGACTGCTGAAGCAGGAGTCTAACTAACAGTCAGACTGCATAGATTCCAACTCTGCCACTTACTTGCTGCGTAACCTTTGGCTCCCTGTGGCTGTTTCCTCATCTGTAACTAGAGATAAATAACAATACACCTGCCTCTTGGGTTGTTGTGAGAATTGAATAAGTAAATACATGCAGAACGCTTAGGAAAGGACCTGGCACACAGTCAACACTCAGTATTAGTTATTTTCATCAGGGTATTTTATAAGTTCCAATGGCGAATCCCAGCCCCCAATTCCCTTATCTCCAACTATACAAAGAGTCACCTAGGTATAATCCCCTATCCTTCATAAACTAATATCAAGAACATATGCTGCAGAGACATTTGACAGGGCCAGAAAGGTTTGAGTCCTGAAACAAAGTGATTCAGTCTAATTAGCCACTCCCCCGCCAAAACACCCTACATCTTCATTCTGTCCTTTAATTCCTCATCCACCCTTTTCTCTTTCAGGTCCCAAATCAAGAGCAAGACAATGGTAATAGGAATAAGGGGAACTATTTGGCAAGCATCTTGGTTGGGTGGTATAGTGAAAAAGAGTATCAGAGTTGAAATCAGAAGACCTAGACTCAGTAGGGGTGCCTGGCTGGCTCAGTAAGGGAAGGGTGCAACACTTGATCGCAGGGGGATGAGTTGGAGCCCCACGTTGGGTATAGAGAATACTTAAAATCTTAAAACAAATCAAAAGACCTAGATGCATAGATTTGTTTCACCTTTTACTGGTCTCCCTGAGCTTTGGCCTCCTTTCCTGCACCCCTTGGGTCTGTCATAAAGACCATATATTTGAAAGTGTGTCATAAACTATTGTTATAGACAATTATTATGAAAGTAATTGAGAGAGCATTGTGGTTTTGTCCGGTTATAGTTGCTGTTCTCCTCCATAACCTGTTCTCCCCATAACTACCTGGCCTTTTGAAGCAGGAGCTGGTTACAGTGGGCCAGCTGACTGAGGAAGGTTTATGCAGCAAGAAGTAGGTACATGAGCTCCATGGATGTGGTGGGTACAGGGTGGTGGTGAGTACAACCGCGAGCTGGAATGCAGGGCTGTTAGGGTGAGAGACCAAGTGTATATGCATTCCTGTCAGAGTTTGAGACTGAACATAAATCTGTAGGTCACCAAGAGTTTGGGATCGCACCCAAGAGATTGGGGCCTGGGTCGGCACATTTTCCTAGCACCAACACCCATCTTAATTAGCCACCTCCCCCAGGAGGCCCTAGGATGCTTGTTAAGGCCTCTCCAACCACCTGGCTGAAGAATCCTAGGGGCTGGCGGGCAGGCCCATGGGTGAACGCTAGAGGGGGTGGGAGGTGCAGCAGGTATTGCTGGCCCAGGCTGTGGGTTTGAAACTCACCAGTCAGGAAGTGAGGCCGACAGACGGAAGGGCGGGCAGGAGCGGGGAGTTCTGGGGCACAGCAGAAGGGGCCTTCTGGTGTTTGGGGACTACAGGGCCATGGGCCTCAAGACCAGAGGTTGCTGTTAGCCTGGCAAGACAGGTCTGGGCGACATGCATGCCCAGAGGCAGCTGGCTGTCGCTGCAGTGAGAGCAGAAGTCAGACGACACGAGGTGGCCAAGCAGTCTCTAAGCCGCCTCAGGAAGTTGGCAGAGAGGGTGGGTGATCCTGAACTTCGGGACAGCATCCAGGCCTCACTGGACAGTGTGCGAGGTAAGAGAAGGGTTAGCTCCCACCTTGGGTGTATGGGGACCAGCGGGGGCATAGAAGGGCCTGCTGTGTCATACATCACTTTCCAACCAGCCACTTCCTAGTCCTCTAGAGGGAGCTGGGACTCGGGACAGATGGAAAAAAAGATATGGGAGGTGTTGTTCTTCCTCTTTCCCCAACTCTGATCCTTTTCCCAGGGGATCAAAATACAAGTCACTGCTGAGCTGACCTTCTTGGCAATGGAAAAGTGGGTGAGCATAGGGAAGAGAGGCCGTGACAGACCTATGGTAGACTTGGACCCTGCTGGGGGAGTCCAGGGCAGGAAGCAGTGTGGGGCAGGAGGTTCTGGGACTGAATAATGTGTTCATTCCCAGGACCCACAAAGGATCAGTGACCTCTTGTTCTCCAGCTGTAGAGAAACACACACACTGAAATACACCATGCCGAGATCTCTGGCTCCCAGGCACACACTACCACTCAGACTGAATGCTTTGCAGAGCAAAGTGTAAAGAAGTCCCCAGGACTCTTTTCGGTCCCCTCTCTTCCCCATGCTCCTGTTCCTGTCCTTCCCCCCACCCCCAACACACACACCTTCCGCTCTACCTCCTTAGTGCCATTAGAGCAAGTGATGACAACACAGGGAGGAAGTGCTGCCATGGCAACACCATCCGCCACATCCTCCTGCCCACCCCAGCCTTCAGTCCTGTGGTGGGGCCGCGACAGGAACAGCTTCTCTCTGTCCACAGGGCCCTGCCACTAAGGAACTGGTGGAACTTAAAGTCAGCTCCAGCCTACTCTCCCCTCATTTACCTCTGAGATGGCAAAGAGCTAACAAAAGCCAGCTCTGTTGTTCCTGAAAGGTGTCTGGGAGGACATCCTTTATCATAGTACTTGCCTCCCAGCCGCTCCAGTCCTGGCTGCCTACCTGGGGTGGGGTGGGGGTTCAAGAGACCATTATTTCCATCAGGGACACCTCCTGCCAGACCTCTCTGAAGGTAGAGGCCACCAGACCTTGGGAAAGGAACGTTTGGTTCGGGATCCTAAAGGGACAGTCTGATCCCCTTCCCATTGCTTTTCTGAGGCTAGTGCCCCTCTCACCTCCTGTCCCCACCCTTTGCCAAGAACAATGGCTGACATCTTTCCTACAGCTTCAGTGGGTGGAAAGGCTGACCTAGGGGGAGTGGCCCCATGGGGCCTCCTAGGGAGGAACTCCAAGCCCCACCCCCATAGAAAGTAGGAAAAAAAAAGAGGGGGAGGAAAAAAGGTTTAGCCCTGGTGGAGGAGTTCTGCTTAGCTCTGGAGGAGGGAGTGAGGAGGGGTGGAGGCTGAAATCTCCCAGAAGACTCCACTCTTCCTAAGTGATTTGTTCCATTCCTTCTATTAAGAGTCAGAATTCTGTTCCCACTGAACAGAAGGGAAAACTGAGGCAACCAAAGGAAGGAAGGAAATTTAAGGCAGAATTAGCAAATCTCCTTCACCCTCTCTTTCAGAAAACTCAGAAAAGGTTACTGAAGGGTCCCCTGTCCTGGGAATGGTGTCCTCCTGGGGTGAAGTGGAGAGGGGACTACTGACCTCAGGCCAGGACCCAAGAGGGATTGGGTACAGGTCTCAGGGTAAATAAAGGGCATCCCACATCCTGGCACTACCCCCCCTTACCCCCTACCAGGCCAAGCACACTGTCGGCTCCTGCCTCCAAAAGCCGCCCACGACAGCACTTATTATAGTCCCAGCTGCGTCAGGAGGGTGGGATGCCAGATTAGGGGAATGCTGAGACTCCCTGAGTCCAGGGAGGGGTCTCAAGCCTGCATTGAAGGCCTCCCACCACTCTGGTCCAACCCCGACAAGTCTCAGCCTCCATTCCTCATTGGCTTACCCCCTTCAACCTTCTTCCCAGGGTAAAGGAGAGTGAATCTTGACCTCCAGGGTCCCTAGAAGGTGGTGGGCACAGAGCAGACAGACGTTTTCCGTTTTCCATTCTCTCTATCTCCTCTTTAACCTTCTAAAAGAGCTCCACCCTGAAAACCTCAGGAGAAGGAATGGGAACCCGAAAGAGGCTGGCTCCCACCTCAACTGAATGGGTCCTTATATTCAAGGGTACTAGATACCCCACATGTGGGTAATCAGATTCGAGGATGGTGCCTGCATTAACCCCCAATCCCCTGGCAGGTCCCTCCACCCACCATACAAACTGATTCTCCTCTCTGCTTATCCCCGCTGATTCTGAGGCACTCTTGGAGCTTCGGTTGCTATGGAAACTGGATGCATTTTGGTATGGGGGGTGTCAATCTGTAGACATATTCCTTTTCCTTCCACCTCAGGCTGGAGCCTTTGACTCACTTTTTGGCCTGAGCTCCTGGAGCCCTCGGATCTCTCCCCTCCTAGGACAGACACCCCCCTTCTTCCCACCCTGCTAAGTTCCATGTTTGTCCCCATCCCCAGGGAACACTTTACAAGTTCACTTTGGGACAGTTGCGCTCAAGTCGTGGCCCCATCAATATACTGTGTGGGGGGTTGGGGTGGGGTGGGCAGAGCAGCTGGGTAATGGAAAAAAGAATTCGTGCAAAATTACCTGGGGGAGACAAGGGGTCCTGGGAAAGGGATTTCAGGACTCCCCATTTCCTCACTTCAACTTACCCAGAATTGGCAGTGACCCCTAAAATCGCTCCGCTTTTTCTGCTAGACTGTCCACCCATGTACTGATTTTTACCCTTGTCCCTAAATGCCACACCCAACAGTCGCGCTCCCTAACCGTGGTGGGCTAGAGGAGGGGGC